>VYZT01050748.1:144308-256573 GCA_013400735.1 Pomatostomus ruficeps | reverse complement strand
CGAGTGCTGGGGGCAGTGTTGGGAACTACAATACAAAAAAGACATGAAGGTGTTTGAGGACATCCAAAGTAGGGCCATGAGGATGGTGAAGGGCCTTGAGGCAAAGCTGCATGAGAAGTGCCTGAGATCTCTTCAGCCTGGAGAAGAGGAAACTGAGGGGAGACCTCATCGCAGTCTACAACTTCCTTGTGAGGGGCTGAGGAGGGACAGGCACTGATCTCTGTGGTGACCAGTGACAGGGCATGAAGGACTGGTATGGAACTGTGTCACGTGAGGTTTAGGTTGGATATTAGAAAAGGGTTATTCCCCTAGAGGGTGGTTGGGCACTGGAACAGGCTCCCCAGGGAAGCGATCACAGCACCAAGCCTGACAAAGTTCAAGAAGCGTTTGAGCAGTGCTCTTGGGCACATGGTGTGACTCTTGGGATGTCCTGTGCGGGCCAGGAGTAGGACTCAGTGATCCAAATCAGCATATTCTGTGATTCTCTGAAAAGCTTTTCCAGGTCCGTGCAGCACAGCGGCTCCCCATGGACGTGGCTGGTGTAGAGCACTTGAGTCAGGGGGACTTTATGTTCTCAGCAGTGTAGGGAGGAATTTGTGGAAGACAATACAAATTGTAGCTGAGCTGCCATACACCCTTTGCAGAGCTGAGGCAAAGTAGGAGCTCTGGGAGCCTAGGTACATGTGCTGATCCAGATAACATTGGTGAGAGGAGAGATGGCAGAAGCCCATGGCTTAAAGGTGAGTGCAGGGCTGTGGCAGACTGGGTCTCCAATGTGTGCTTGCCTAGGAACCAATGGTACTGGGAGAGGAAGAAGAATGTGAGGTATGCAGGGAAGGCTGGAGAGGGAAAAGAATGTCAGCATGGAGCACGCACTAGCCTATTCCTTCCAGAGATACTGTCAAAGGCTTATTCATTTCCCAAACAAACCAGTCTAACAGTCGTGCTCGCGGACTACACTCCCTTATTTTCCTCTGCAGCACTGAATGTTTTTAATACATGGGTTAAAAAATACCGGCTTGCTTCCAGACGTGTGGCATGCATGCCATTCAACCTACTGATGCCAAAAGGGTTTTTCTTGTTTTTCCTAAGAAAAACTGATAAATATGCAACTATGGAGACTGCAAAGGACTTCTGTTCTCTTGGGTTCACAATTGTGTAGATGAAATATGATAAATGTAATATAGGGAGGTTGCTCAATAGGAAATGTATGTTTAGATATCACAGCTTGTTTAAGATGAAAGGAATTCAGAATTGGAACCGGAATTGCCTCAGACAAGAAACTTGGGCATAAAGCTCAGGCATGTTAAGCTTTTCATGCTCAGTTGTAAGAAGTCATAGTGCTGGCATCCAAAAACTCAGATCTTTACCTGAATTTTCTACTTGAACTTTCCCCACATTGGGTGAAACTCTGGAGCTGGGATTTTATTTATCTGGAATATGTTACATTATTCCACTAGATATTAAAATTGTTAAAATGGTAATGAACTGAGTAAATTTTTATTTTCTTTTGGTTTTTTGATTGCTTTGGTTTGGATTATGGGGTTTTGTTTGTTTTTGGGGGTGTTGGGCTGTAGGGGTTTTTTGGTTTTTGGGTTTTTTTGTTTTTTTGGTTTTTTTTTGTGGAGGTCATGTAGCACATCACAGCACTATGAGCCCAGTTTGGAAACACCCCAGGCACTCTTGAATACATGCATCCAGCATACTAGATTTGTGGGAACAAAGTCTTGACTCAAATAGCACATAACCCACCTGCAAAGGAATTTCTAAATGAAAGCAGGAGTGTGAGTGTGGACAGTTAAGTAGGAAACAGTGGTGAGGAATAACAAAAAAGGTTCCCTTTCCTGTGACACCCTAGAAAGGGAAGGTTTTACAGACTAGGATCAGCAAGATTTTTCTCAGGAGGTGTGACCTCTCTCATCACCCCACACACACAGAGAGTAATACACAGCAATTCTCATCTCTTCTCAGCTTCTCATCTCAGAAGCTCTCTCTTGAATACAGTAGCTCACAGCTCTGCTCTTTCCAGTCTGTGGTGCCCTGCTCCTGTCTACTTTTCCTGCCTGCCTTTCCTTCCCCTCTTCCTGCCTTCCCAGTCCTGCAGTTGGCAGGGTGGAGAGCCCCCATTCAAAGCACACATGCTAGCACTTTGCTCTGAACTTGTGTGGAAGGAGGTTGTACAGACACATGAAGATACAAAAATGAAGTATAAAGAGGGGTGTGTGTTGAACTCCTCACACATATATTAGATAGATTTAAAATACTGCATAAAACCCCTTGAAAACACATGAATCCGCTGTACAGAGCATTTGTATGTCTTAACCCCATTTTAGGAGTCCAGAGCAAAGAAAACCTTGTCTAAATAATCTCTGCTTCCTCCAATTTGCAAAGTGCACACTAACTTGGCAAAACATCAAAAATGATCCAAAAATACAATCTCTCCTGACCATAATTTGTCCATCAGTTTTACACATCATTCAAGGAATTGTCCTGTGACTTGAATAGCCAGCTGTGTCCATTTTGCTTGCTAAGCTTGTTGTATTTGTTCTCTCTGTTTTTAGGAACCTTTTGTTGCGTATCTCTCACACTTTTAGCAAAAATTATTTGCTGTTGATATATTTTACATATTCCTGTTTTCTCTCTCCCCATCTCTCACCAGTAACTCTTTCAAACCAAAAGCATTTCTCTCTGGTAAGCCCATCAGCTCAGTAGTTGTTCACTAGCCAGCAGCCAGTTTTTTCCAGTAGGAGGAGAAGCAAAAATAAAACTTTAATAAAATGCAAGTTTGGGATTTAAAAAAAAAAAAAGAAGGTAAAGTTCTGTTTTGCCTTTACTGCCAAGCTTCCCATGATGTCTCAGCTTGGACATGTTTTGAAGCCTAGGAGTTTCAGGGAAATTTCCTTCCTTTGGAAGTGTTTGGAGGGAAGATATAAGATAGGAAAGCAATCATCTTTTCTCTCTTTTGCTTCAAACAGATCTGTGGAGATCAGTTGATATCCATAACAACAGAGAACAGCATATGAAATGTCTCACACTCTCTGACTTATTTTTCTCTTCTTTGGGTGTTGACGTTTAAGCTCTCATCTCATACTCAGTGTAAATGTGCATCTCCACAAAACTGCCAAAAATGGTTTTCTTTGCTGCCATCTAAATCTGTTTATGGTCTACTCTCCCAAAATCATTCTTTAAAGGAAAATGACTGACTTTCAAACCCCTCCTCCTCTTCTGTTATTTTTAACAAGCATTTCAGTGTGGTGTCATTTAGAGAAAAGATCATTGCATTGCTGCGTGTTGCAGAGGAAACAATGCTAGAAGAGAAGGAACGTGGGAACTCTGTTCCCTCTCTTTTCCACTGCTATTGTTTGCAAACTCTGAATGCTTCCAGCAACAGGGTAGTCAAAGACGGGGTGAAAAGGACAGAGCATGTTCCTGTTGGCAAAGCTTCTCTCATCTTCACTGGGATAAAGATCTGGCCCATGCCATGCAGCATCCCAAGCCTTGGACTAAGGGCTTCACTGGCTCATCACAGTAGGCTGGCTCTGCTGAGGGAGAGAGCACTTGCAGATTAACTCAGCCCTCACGAGTATCCACCACAGTTATTCTTCTGCTTGCTTCAGTCTGGATGCTTGCACGGGTGCTGGAAGCACCAGGCTTGGGCTCATATCAAAGGAAGGCTCTGCACAAGTCTTGCTGGCCTCTCCTTCAACACCTCTATTCTTGTCTTTGTCTGCCCTTTCCCTCCCATCCCAGTTGACTCATGGTGTTTGCTTCTGAAGTCTGATGAGGGCTTGAGTCATAAGAAGTGACACGAGGATTTGACACCTCACATCCTCAGAGTTCAGCCCTGTCTGGGAGCTCTAAAGATCTGTCTCCACGTGTTCTTATAGCTTTTGAGGAGGGGCTTAGCCCTTTTGTTGTGTCAAAACACTGTGGAGTGTGTTTGTCTGGAAGCCATGAGTCAGGGTGCTGGAGAGACTCTCCTTTATCTTCAAAGTTCTGAGATGTTGGCTCTGGCTCTCTAGACAGTCAGTGTGCACTGTAAAAGAACCTTGGTCGTGCTTCCCCGAGTCAGCCACTGTAGCCCATAGTAGCACTGCTGCTGTGGGATGGCTCCCCAGTATCTGTTCCAAGAGTTGTTGCCTCCAGTGAAAGACCATGGTATGGCTGAGTGTTTGCCCATAAAGATGACCATGGAGGACATATGTATGCAATCCCCTCTCCTCAGAACATAAGCAGTGGTCTGATGTGACTGTCTGGTGGTGTAAACATTGGCTCAGAAACATGAAAGTCAAAGGTGTGCTGGGAGAGCAGGTTTCAGGGATATATGTGTAGATAGGGCCAAAAGGTTTAGACTGGTGGCATAGGCTCCTTAGACTCTTCTTACAATTTAATTTTCCTTATTTCTCAGAGATGGATATTCTGGTGCACAGATCAAAAGTGGAATAGCATAAGAAATGCAAGGTCCCAAATGCTGACTCCTGACCTAAGCACATGGGTGAGAGATAAGTCTGTTGGACCTGCTGTTGAAGCTGCTTTTATAGGAGCTGTAACCACTCTGGGGAGTAATGGAAGGAGATGTTTCCTCAAATTTGTGGGAAAACGGAAGGAGGGAAAGAAAAGGGAAGATTAATAGAGAAATAGACTATTACTAATCAAAATAATAAGAGTGAAATAGTCAGGGGCATCAGGGATACAAAGCACTCCACACCTTAGGTGGATCAGTACATATTATGGCCTTTCTGTCTTTTGAGAAATCTGTTCCACTTATTACTTTGATATTTAAAACATTCTACACTTGATAAATAACAAAAAATATGGTCCTTAAAGACCAAACCACATTCTGGTAGCAGCCAAGATAACTTTATGAAGACAGACAAACTTGTGTTAAATTAAAAAATATATATATATATATCACGCTAGAAAGTTATGTAAGATTCTATTTTAAAATCATCTGGTCCTAATTTACTAAATTTACTGCCTCAGAGCTAATGCCAAACTGCTACATTTGATTTATAGAAATACTTTAGCACATTTTTCCATCAGGCTATTGTAGAATATATTTACTGCCTTTTCATTATAGTTAAAAATGCAGACTTTTTAAAGGACAGGAACATTTTTGAAGAGCCTATTGATAGTTTCTCACAGGATGCCAGGAGACATGCAGATAGTAAACAATGCTGTGTGCTTAGGAACATTCCACTCGATTTTCAACTCCTTCACCATCTTTTTTTACTTTGTAATTGAACAAAGTGATCCATCTGGTAAATGGATGTTTAAAAATGTCCAATTTGTGCCAAACCACTTTTCTTAAGCACAGACTACATTTTTTTCAGGCAAATATTTAAACAGCAGCCGTACTGTGATGCATTGCTAGCCATTAAAAAAAAACACACACACAAAACCCAGACAGCAGGCAGGGGGGAGTCAGGGTGGAAGAAAGCTTAACAAATATTCCATTAAAAATCTATCTAAAAATATTGTGCTAAACAACCCTCCTTCTTCCCCTTTGTCTTCCTGACAAGGGTTTCCAAATGGGAAATGACTGCTAGGGAGTAGAACCTACACTCTCTGATCAGGAAAGCAGCTGAGCACATGCTTAATTTTACACACATGCTCAATTTTACACACATGCTCAAGTCCTTCTTTATTAATTTGTGTGTTTGTGCTTCATGGAACTGGGTCCTTGATAAGTCTCTGTCTGCTTGTACAAAAAAATTCTGTTCCAGAAGAGTTAGTTTTTCAGTATTTTGGAGATATTGTGCTTTTTTCCCCTCCTACATCCATCTCCCCATTGAACTTATCCACAAAGTTTGATCGATGTGCAATGAGTTCTCAGATATATGGATATTGGATAGAGTTCTGGTTCAGGTCCATTCCTGGTTTTTATTCATTTCTGTGTACTGATCATCTGAACCCAGAAGTGCCAAAATGCCACAAGCAGAGGGAATTTTTCTGGTGTTTCCAGCTTGAGCAGAAGCAGTTGGTACAAGACATCTCCTCTTCTTCTGTGGTAAACTCAGATATAATCTAGCAGTCATACTGATAGCTCTTCTCAAAAATCCCCATGCAGTTACCCAGAAATGGCACTGTCTGCTTTCATTTTGATACATCTGTTTCCCCATCCATCTCTACAAGTGCTCTCTGTTCACTCTGAAATTCAAATTCAGGGTCTCCTGAAATTACACAATCAATTAACCAGCTTCAAGAACTTTTTAACTTCAGCCCTATTTTGATTCCATAAACTGCCTCCCATTTTAAAGCTCAAATCTCTGAGTAATTTTGCAATTGAAGGGATTTATGGTTTTTGCCTTGATGCAGCAAGACATTGGACCCTTAATGCCTGCTCCAAAAAAAGTATCAAGGCTTTTAAAGTGTCTGGTTTCAGGAACAGTACCTCCAGATGAGCTGGGTTTGCACGGCTGAGGAGGCTGTTACTTCAGTAAAAGAATGAGAGGGTGTCATCCTGGTCCTATCAAAGCTGACTCAAGTGTGGCTGTGACGCCACTGTATCATCAGTTTAGTCTCAAGGTAGAGGAGACTTAATCAATTATCGTGCTTTCATGATGCCAAGACAAAATTGATGTCTATTTTGTATCCAGTTAATGCCTTGCCAATCTGTAACATCCCACAATTTCAGGGTCCAAGATTTTCAGTTTTGGGAAATAGGCTAGTGAGCTGTTGGGGGTTTGTGGTTTTTGCTGTGGTTGTTGCCATGGTCGTTGTTGAAGGGCAGTCAGAAAAGGGGCGCTGTGTTTGTTGCCCAACATGAAAGGCTCCTGGCTGAGAAAGTTTCCCTGCAGCTACTCAATATAAACCCACCAATTCTTCCCAAAGGCTTCTGTGATACAGATGAAGGAGAGCCTTTCATGAAGAAATGGACTGACATGAAAGGCAAGGGTGGGTAAAAAGGTCACAGTTAGGAAAAGAAATGATTCAGCACTAGTTTTTGCAGGCTGGCATTTGTGTTTGCAGGTCAAAGTCAGTGTAAATTTGTAAATGTTCTTCTGTGTTCTGCTCTGGAAAGGAGGTAACTGCGCCAGACAAGCAAAGCGCTAAAGTCTAAATTTAATTTGACACACCATGAAAATGAGACAATTGTGTGCTGGCTGGTTGAGGTCCAGAGATGTCACCTCACATTACTATCATTTGTTGAGTAGTTGCCAACATTTGTCCATTTTCACAGCCCTGTTCAATATAGAAGAAGATTTCTGGGGCTCCTCAGCAGTCTGAGGAAGAGTGGAGCTTTGTTTTTTGGGAGCTAATCCCCTTAAACCACTTCCTCTTCCCACTGGAGTGAGGTTTTCTTAATGCCTTTTTGTGTGTTTTGTTTTGGTTTAGTGACCAGTGCTCTCGGAGCTGTTTCCAGGTCTCCCTGAAAGGTCAGATCTGCCTTTTTCTTTGCCTGCCATTCATATGGTGAGTAGCAAGTGCTCCTCCTGCCCCTTTCCCTCAGGCTTTGAGGCTGCCCTGTTTGCTGACTTGAATTCTCGTCTTTGAGGATGACAGTAAATGTTTCATTATTTCACTCTCTAGAAAAATTAAAGAGTTCATTAAAAACTTGTGGTTTTGTGTCAGTTTTTGCTATTTATCGCCACCCAAATATCTGGGCAAGTAAAAGTCTTGCATCTTTCAGCCTTTTCTTAGCATGGTGATACGATGAAAGACACCTGATGCAGAGAGGAATTTTCCCACCTGCAGCTCTGGACATCGTTCATCTCAGCTTTAGCAGTTGTTGTTTTCTCTCGCAGGGTTTGTTCTGCATTTCAGAATGTGAAAACAAACATGGATGTGACATGTTTATATAGTTGTGATTCTAGATTTCAGATGCATTGTGTGTGAGCAGGTGCTCCCAGATAATCTAAAATATATCAGGCATGACAATTTTAAAGACATATGTGGTATAACTGCTTAATTAAACTAGCCATACATCCTAAAGATGGTGTCTGTCTTTGATTGGTTCAAGATGTTGGTGATGTTGAGAACCCACAGGCTACACTGAAGCTGCTCAGTTTTATAGGTCATTACTGTCTCTTGACACCAGTCCAGTTGATAAAACTTGTGTTGAAGTAGCTGACAGTTGCATTCATATGTGTAGGGTAATAATTCTGATTTATTACATGTAGATGGGGCTTCTGTATTTCCACTGAATCTCCCCCACTGTATCATTGCCTGTGTTGTAGTGCTACAAATAGCACCAGGCTGGTTTTCCCTTGCTCTAGGGCCTATGTTGTCCTCAAAAATCAAAGTGGTTTGGACGTTTGGTTCACTTAGGCATGTGAATATTGAGGGCTAGACTTTCAGGAGTAAATGTGGGTCCACCAGGAATGGCACTGGATGACCTGCGCATGGAGTCTGTGGGCAGGTCTGCCTTGGGGTACCCCAGCTGACATACAGCTGCAGCTCCAGGAAGACAGAAATATCCAATAGATCCTATTGCATTATACCCACCCTTGCATGGATAGTTGAGAACTGGGGGCTTGAGCCTTTTGAATCCAACCCCTGAATGTTTGTTGGGATCATGGCCAAGATATCTGAATGACCTGGCTTAGCAAAGCTGAGCTGGAGTTTGAGACCTGTATCTCCCTCTCTTCAGATCATTTCTTCTGGCAGGAACCAGACATGCAGAGGAGAAAAAACATAAAATAATAATCATTACATCTTTAAAATATGTTTGAGCTCTTTCCAGGTAAAATTTTGGTCCAAGAATTCTGGGAGCAGGAAAGATTTGGTAGTTAGAGTAACAGTGGTAGAAAAATCGGGGCCAGTTTCCGGTCCCTAAGGTTCAACCACGTGAAAATTCACCCATTGTGAAGTTGTCACAGCTCGCTTGCTTAGGCAACCATGACCTCTGCCACTTTGATCCTGTAAATACAAAGTGGCCTCTTCCCTGGTCCAGCGAGGAACAGAAAATGATTCATTGCAGTCAAGCATCTCAGTGCTCAAAGTAGCCAGTAAGTTTTTCCCAGGACTTCTGAAAAGCCTGTTCATTTGGTGGAATGCACACAGAAGGCAAAGATACTGTAGAGGGAAACTACTCTTTTCAGGCTTCTGTTTCTACTCATTTGTGCCATATGTAAAAGATCCTTAAACCCATCACTGATTAACTAACTTACGCATCAATATCCTGCTCTGTGCATCAGTAGTCTACCTTGCTAGCTGCCATGACAAAATGTGTCTTTCTTTTTTAGAGTGAAATCACACCTCACACGGGGAGTTTCTAGGTCATATACTCGCATTCAGAAAGGATGTGGTTACAGTTCTGTAGTTTGCAATACAGAGCTGCAAGAGCAAAATGGACTCAGAAAGTTTGCTGTGTAGTGCCAGCTGTGACCAATGCTTCACCATTATTCTTCACAAAGAGGTGAAACTCACTTTTTTAGTCCTCTGAACTGCAGCTGGCCTGCTGGGAAGGCTAGACTTGGTTTAGCTTGCACACTGGGTACAGTAGGACAATAACTAGGACAGGAGGACAAATGGAAATATGCAGCACAAAGATTCTTGCCCAAATGCTCAGTAAAACTGGCCCTTACTTTTTGCTTTGCCTTCTGCTTAAATTGAAGGTATCACCACAATAAATCTCGACTTTTTCATCCTCCTAGGTGGGTACCTAACTAGAATTTGCATCCTGGCTTAGCTCCATACCTAAAGCTACCCTATACAGGGAATGCTTATATGCCACCTTTTCAGTTGCCAAGCATCTGCCAAGTCCTTGTGAGTGCTTAAGACTGAGCCCTTTTGCTTTAGAGTCTGCAAAGGGCATCACTGTGAGGAGCTTGTGGGAGCTACTTCCTGCAACTAGTTCTTATTCAGTTATGAGAGGCTTAGCATGGAAGAAATGTAGGTGGGGACATCTACTCCTTAAACCAAATGATAGGGAACAGCAACTGCGGTGACTGTCCTGAAGCTTCTTCTAAAAGGGCTAGTTTCTAGGAACACAGGGCTACTTCAGCAGGGACTAGCTGTGCTGCTGAAAGAAGCTTTTTTAATTTACTCAACCCAATCCTGCTGAATGTCATAACACAGAAAAGAAGACTCTTTCCTGTTTGCTGGCAGGCAGTCATCATTCACCATTAGTGCAGTTATATCTTCAGAGAGGGATACAACATTTGCTGGGAGCTCACCATACATGGTGTCTCTATACAGGAAGACCAAAGGTTTTCTGTCCTTCTTTGTGACAGATTTGCTATTAAATTGAGAAGAAAGAGGGTTTTCCATGTTAATGACATTTCTCCACTTACTGGCAAACAGCGGAGGCTGTTTGTGCTGGGTGCTGAGGACAGCCCTGGTGTGACCAGGAGATGTGCACGGCTGTGCAACTCAAACATCCACCCTCATCCTGGGGGCATTTGCCACACTCACGTGCCTTTGGCCAGAGGGCCAGGGCCTGCTAATGCTCCCTGATAGATCTGTAGTGGCACCATATTTGACAGAACTGAAACTGCTGAACATACTCAACACGGAGTTATTTACTGCTAGCACTGGAACCAAGTCTCCATCTTTCGTCTCCTTTAGAGGACACAGGAAAAACAAAAGCTTTATAATCTAATGTCCCTCAGAATCATGGTTTGAAACTGCTACCAAAGAAAAGTTGGAAGGAAATATTTGCCCACCAATTAGTAAACTGATCTTTAAGGATAAACTCTTGAGATTATTGCATACCTCGTAGTCTCTGACCTCATAGTGAAAAAAAAGCAACCCTTCTCTAAAACCACCACCTAGCTACAAATAATGATTTCATTTCAACTAATGGCTGATACTAAAATAACCATTTCTTTGTATTACATTTTAATAATCTTCCAGACCATCTCATTTATACTGGAATGACTTCTCTTTTTCTCAAAAGAAAATATGTAGAGCATAATGATCATACATAGGTTTGGTTCCTTTCCCATAAATATGTTTTTAGTGTGAAACACAGGCTTCACAACATTTACTTTTGGTCTTGATTTCATCTGGGATTTTAAGGAATTGCACAATGATGTCAAAATGGCTTTTGACCTAAGCAGCTCATCCTTCCCCTGCTATGCCATGAGACCACAGGGGGTAACTTAAGAGATGGGAGTTGCTGGTGGATCTCATACAGAAGATGCTACTGCAAAATTTCAGCCCATACTGAAAAAACCCCACGTTTGAATCAAGTGGTAGTGTGGGGACTGCAAAAGTAAAGGGCCAGCTCAGGGCATGTTTGCATTAACCCAAAGGAACTAGATACATTCTCCAGCCCTTTTTTTTGTTTTGTTTTTTTGTTTTTTGGGTTTTTTGGGTTTTTTGGGTTTTTTTTGTTAAACATAGCCTCAGGCCTACTGAATCATTCATAACATTCAAAGTTTCTAAAATATTGCATTAGTTGTATTTTCACAGTGCATCTTCCAAATCTAGCCATGTCAACATGCAATATTTACATCTAATTTAAAATTACAGCCCTGTTCTGCAGCTGTGAAGCTTCTTCCTGGAGCAGTGAAAGAGCTGCAAGGGGGCTCACACTGATGGGTGGATCTTGTGATTATTGAGCCAGGCCCTCCATTTAACAGCAAGGCTTTTGATGAGTTAACATGTGAGCATGTCGCTTCTATCTAATATAATTTTCTAAGTTCAAAGAATATCAAACACAGACGAAAATGGCCCCGACCTTTCTACGAAACCAGCAGTGTTGTTCCGTATTTGTGCTCCAGTACGTGGTTCTAATAATCTGAACCCTGCCTGATTCTGTGTACATTTAGCTATATTTTGTTCCACTAATAGTGTAATTTATTTCATGAGGAACAAAGTTTGCCAGGGGAACTGGATGCTCTTCCCTTTAAATAGCACTCTCAGGATCTGCTCCCAGGCCACTCTTTTCTCTGAATATTTTCTGAACACTTACGTTTTAAATTGTTCCTGCTATCCTGGCATGCAAATATCTCAACGGTGAGGACTGCAGCAGCTCTTACAGAAGTTGTACACAAGTTCACAGGCCAGATTATTAAAACTATCTCTAGGGGAGAATTTTATTTAATTTGCGAAGTGTCATGACTGATTTCAATATGTTGCTTGTCGACCGAGTTGTTTTCAGTCAGAATAACCAAATATTGCATTCTGTACCTTCTAGAAAAAACAACTGCTTCAGCAATTTACTTCCTAATTGATAATGGATGTTAAAATGTCTGCATGGGTGCAAATTATATCTACATGTAAAGACACTAATTTTAGAGTTCAACCAGATTACAACTGATATGGTAAAACATTTCTCTGGTTTTTAAGTACCGTAAGTGTACCATAACACAGTCAGTAAGTACTGACTGCATGCTTCATTCAAAGCACCGGTATTGGGTAATATAATTCATCTTAAGGTGTCTGTCTTCTTTCATAAGTGCAAGTGAAAAGTAAATATTCTGGCTGAGAAAGTGTAACCAAGTCTGACCCAAGCACCTGTGCTGATTAATGTAGTATGGAATTTTGCAACAAGCATCTCAAAGAAAAAGGAATGTGAAATCAATTTGACACATTTTTACCTATTTTATGCCATATTACATCAATTATTGAAAGGTTGAGTTGAAGTGTTGGAGATTCCAAATTAAAAGATATCCTCCTGAGTAAGGAAAAGGAATGGCTAAAATTGTCTTTTTTTAAAAATTTTAAACAGCAGCCCCTGGAACTCAATTTATCTGAAGCATAAAGAAATCCCCACTTGGTGTCAAGTGCAGACAGAAGAAGGAGTGTAAAAATTTCAGGTGTATCCCTTGGCTTAGCACAAGTCATCCCAGATGCACTGATTTGAATGAGTCAACACACATCTTCACTAACCAGGGACCTGGCCTTTCAGAATGGCTGTGTGAAATGACCTCTGCTTTCACAGTTTTCATGACTGACTGTCCATCCTTTTGCACTGGATTAGGGTCCAGTATCTTGCTACTGGATTGCAAGAGGTACCAGACCTCTAGTGCATGCTGCTTCCCACCTTTCAACTGCCTCTTCTTAGAGAACCAAGAAAAAAACTTCCCTTCTACTTTCACATAGATCTTTGACTTTTGTAGTTGTTGCTAGTCCTCTGCCCAAGGACAAAAATCAGATCAGTCAGAAACACAGATGTTTCTGGTTGGAAGCTCTCTCTATTTCTTGAGGGAATGGGCTTCTGGGTGGCTATTGAGAAAAAATTGTCCCCCTTGCTCCCTTACTCCCTTTCTGAAAGCTGCATCTTAAAATCCTTCCATCATTCTAGTTCAGCTTTAAAAAAAAAAAAAAAAGGTAAATGGACATGGCGTAATTTATCCTGGTCACCTTCTGGGTGAGAGAATGAAGGAAGATCTGGAAATACCAATATCATCAACATTTTCCCTCTGTAGTAGTTTTCTTTAAATCTGAGGATGTGTTTGCTGAAAGTCATTGTTTCTCACCTTCCTGGGCTTCCTCAAAATGGGATTTAGAATTGCAATTCTCCTAGCAAAAGATTAGTATTAAGGAACTTGGGAATTTCCTCTTGCCTCTGCAAGTGTTTTTAGGATGGGAAGCCTTCATTTTTCCTGGAATACGAACCACTCACATCCAACTGCTGCATAGTTTTGGGAGTGTATCTACTGTAGTTCTTCTATACAGATTTATAAATGCCTGCAAGTTTAGGACTGTTCATTCTTCTTTATCTTAAGATATTTTTTCTATGAACTAGATTAACTTTATAGAAATTATTTCCTAGTTTACTATTGAAGAAAACCTTTAAGACAATGAAGAAAAAGATTTCCTTTTTTTCCTTCCGTTCCATACTGTATCTATGAATATTGTATTGCCCACTAATGTTGTCCTCATATTGAAAATGCAGGTGGATGAGAGCCTAGCTAGGGACTGTAGTGTATCAGATTTTTGGTGTATGAAATCCATGTACATTGTATCCTGAGAACAGTGATACGATGGCACATAAAATCTGTATATTCAAAATAATCTGTATAATGCACGTACTGAGGCAGATTGAAAAAAACCTGCATGCTTTTCTACACGGAATTTAAAAATTAAAAGCAAAGATTTTAAAACAAGGTCAAATGACTTTTATTTCAATGTAATTATTTCGTTTCTGGGAAGAGACAAAATGTGCTACTATTTTGGGGTATTTCTACCTGACTTATCTCCTTTTTCTCTCATGTACAAAAGGAGGGTGAAACTTCGGGTTTTCTAGTCTGAGGAAGTACCCTGTTTCCAGTTGTGAATAGAGTACAGATGTTGTATGAAAGTGTTTTATTCCCTTTGCCTCCTAAGATTATAAAAATATTTTCCTGCATTTTTAAATTACAGAGAATAAAACCTCTGTAATAATTGGGTGGGTTCATTTTTTTTTTTTAACATGTAAAGAAATATAACCTCTTGATCTACTTCTCCCTCTTCCAAGGAGCACTCGGACTGCTATCACCTCTCATTCCTTTAGGCCAATATTCTTATGAGTGTCCATCACTGTAAACACCTTCCACTAGAATACTAAAAACTTCACGCTTATTGCTCATCATAGTTTTGCTTACAGCTGAAATAGTTTATTTATTCACATAAACAAACCAAGACTAAGGCTCTGTCTGACTACCCAGCAGAACAGCTCTTGCTGTCTCAGGTAGTGCTGTAAAGGACCTAGGCCAGTTGTGAATAAGACCTTCTCTAAAATCCAGGCTGCCATAAAGGAGGTAGCTATAAGCTTTTTGCAGATACACATAGTAGCTGGAACTCCTCCATAGAAATGCTGTGAAGTAGTTTTCAATACATATGAATCTCCCAAATCTTTGGAAATCTGAGCAGCTTGCTTTGAGTATGTCCATAAATTAAATACCTCCCAGACCTGCAAACCACATCTGTTGCCAAATTTAATACCAAATACCAGAAATGCAGAGAGAAGCTGTCTCATAAAGTGTGCGGAGACACTTATAGGTGCAGATAGATCATCTCCTTTTGCAAAGTCCCTGACAAATCCCCAGAATTTTCAGTATGCAAAATCATCTTGCAGCTGCATGTCTGCTACAAAGGGGATGGATTTCTGCATTGCAAAGAGATTATTTTCTTGCTTTATCTACATCAAGGGCTTCACAGGCAATTTGGAATTCCTTCTCACTGGGCTAGGCTCTGGGTGAGCTACCAGCCTTGTCTCCCTGGAAATCGAGAGGTGTGAGTTTCTTAAGTCCAGATAAGAGGCCATCCGCACACACGGTGAAGTCTCTAAGAAATATGTGCATCCCTTAGGATTTCATTTCCTTAGGAACCCAGGCACACACACTCCCCACCCCCACAGGTGCACACACACACAGATTGGCATTTTGAGGTCAATTTAAGAGTCAGTCTGACAAGTTTAACAAACTGTGCTGGTCCCTCGAGTGCTGTTTTGTCCTGTGGCACATTCTCACAGGCTGCACTGGTAACTGGCTTTCAGAAGTGAGCAAGAGGCAACGTGTGGTTGCTGTAATGCTTTCAACATGCCTGTTATTGCAAATCTCTATCTCTCTACATGTTAATCAGGCTTGTGGGTTTGGGACCACTTGTGCATAACTTCTGTTCATGCAGCCGAAAATTTCTCTTTTTGCATAATCGAGTCCTGACCATTAAAATCAGAACCCAAAGGAAAAGGTCAGCTTTTAACAACCATCCATTGTATGAAATACACTCTTGTTTTTTCCTATTCCCTGCCTAGATAACCACAATGATTCTTTAGATACTTTTTGCCTGTCAGTTAACACATGTTCATCATATAATTTGTGCCTGTATTTGGGTATTTTGAAAGTTGATTTATTGATTGCTTTTGTGTGATTTATTCTATGTAAGGAAACAAGAGCCAGACTTTCCCACCAGTTTCTCAAGAACAAGCTTGTTCTTCTGTTGCTGTTGGTGTACATGACTGCTTATCCTGCACTGAGGTAGGACTGAGTTAGACTGTTCAGAGTTAGACTGTAAAACTAGTGTTTAATTCCTCAGATCCTTCCAGCTAGTGAGATGTGCAATTCCTCAAGCATTTAGTAGGATAACATTATGAAATCATATATTATTTTTTTACCAGCCAGCAGATGAAATGACAGCTCTCCCTGTGCTCTGGAATGTCATTGTGGTGGCCTCTTTTACAAGTCTTGTCAGCTTAAGAAAAACAAATACCCTACTCATTTGCCTGAGGTCACAAAATAACAACTAGGCATTTAGTGTTGTTAAAGGGAACCATAATTATTATCAATTACCAAGTATGCAAACGTATTTTGTTTACTCAATGGATTTAAGACCTATTTTCATTCCAGTCTAATTAGAAAGCTACATGGTAATCTCCAGCCTCAGGCTTTTCCTACCCATCCTTGAGTGACTGCTTCACTTATCCCTTCAAAATAAACAAAGTGCTGCCACATCCCCAGCAAAGCTCTGAAAGGAGGTTTCATTTACAGTGACGCAGCATTAAGAGATGACTTTTTTTTTAGCAATTCCCTTTTATTTTGCTCTGAAAAATTGTCTGCTAATTACTAGTTTCAATGGGGGAGATTTAACTTTGAAATTTAATTTCAGTATTTTTACATCAAGTTTATGTTTTTCAGACACGTTGGGAGAGGAACAAAATAAATTTGAGGCAAAGATTTGTTAGTTGACTATATGACAAAAAAAGGATAAATTCTGTGAGTTTAAAGTACTGAAGCAGGAATCTGAATGATGTTATAGGCTCTCCTTTCTCATATGCCTTCCAGAGCATGTTAGATAAACATGTGTTGGGGTTAGCCCATGCATATTAGACCTTTCTGCCTGTGGGCAGAAAATGATATTAGATGATCTCAGCAGGCCTCTTTCAGCCCTAGTTTTCTAAGGTTAATTTCAAATTAGACAGGAGGCTGAGCTGCGTGAGTCACTGAACTTAAGCCACTACTGCCAGAAATCAGGGTGCCCACCATGCACCCTGAAAGGGAGGAACAGACCCTCCATTTGAGAACTATGCTGCTGTAGGAGGAGGGGGACATGGAGACAGGAGGTCACTGCAGTCCCTCCCCAGGGCAGAGGCTGTGAGCAGCACCATTCACAGTGGGTCACTCCCCTGGCCTCTGAGACTGGCCGGGTATGAGAGGAAGAGTTCAAAGGGAGTCTGCCCACCCTTCCCTAGGAAAAACAACTGAAAGAAGAGGGCTCCTAATGTTTGGGTCTCTTTCACCCTGCTGGGACTTGGTGGGTGTCCCTGATGTAATTGAATGTTGAAAAGCAGCTTGATGCCCAGCTTCCAGGTGAGCATCCAACTTGCTGGATTACTGATCTACACTCTTACTTCCTGTGTTATCTCTGTCCCAGTTTAGATGAGGGAGCAGACTGGACTAAGTCCTTCTGGTGAGACAGTGGGAGCACCACGCCCAGATAACATGGAGCATAGCTGCTAAATCAGCCTCCTGGGAGTTTCAGAAACCATTGTCAAGCACCAGTTGTTTTTTCATATCAGGCAAAAAAAGATTTGAGCTCTCGATTCTGCTGTCCCAGAAATCGAACTTAGCCACTGCCCCCCTTTATAAAAGAGTGGCACTGTTCTCATAGGCTCCACTTAGGCATGTGTTTTGTCGGGGGGGTGTAGTTAACAAGCCTGCTGGAGGACCAGTATTTAACATTTATTAGGCACAAAGCGGTTTGGAGGTAATGGGAGAGAAAACAAGGTTCAGTGTCTGCAGGCAGAGGTTCTCAGGGTTGGAACCACAGGCTTTGTGCAGAACATGGCAATTGGGCATCCAAACCACCCACACAAATCTCATCCCATAAAACTGTGGTGTGTTTATGCTATAATTATGGTTGTATTTATATTTTAGACAAAAACACAAACAAACCTCTTTAACAAAAAAAAAAAATCTCATTGCACAAACAACATTTCTGTTAAAAAGAAGGGGCCCCATACAACAGTGATGGTCACACCCCCAGATAGGCAGCCAGGAGGTGTTCAATACCACAGCAATGATGCTTCTGTGAGATTTTGGGTAGTTTAGAGCAGAACTTTCAATCTTTCAAGCGAAGGGCAAATGGGTGTGTGTATCCCCATGTTCACTGTTGTGTGTGTGACAGCACATGTTCAGTTGCTCCCCTGTTTCATGGGAGAAGCTGGAGTGGCTCGTGGCTTTTTACACAGTTAGTAGCCAGACTGGCAAACCGTCAGACTCTGTCCCTCTCTATCATGTTAATATTTCCACTCAGGGATATACAGTGGCTTTAGGACATCAGGAAGAGATGTTTGTGCAAATTACCAAGCAATTCAATGGTATGTGCATTCCAAGGGCTCATAACTCAGGCAGAAAGAAAAAAAAAATCAACAAATTGCTCAAAGGAACTTGTTTAGGGTAGCAATTTCCTTGCCATATTTTAGCTCTCTGTCTCCAGCTATTTGGGCTGTCTAAAATAAATCACTGGGTTCTTTTCTTCTTCTTTTTTCCCTGAACAATGGGGTAAGTGTGATCATTTTGTTTGTGCTAACTCTTCTTGGTTTTTTTCATTAATTCTCCTTTACCCTAAATCGAAACAAAACCTGTGACTGTTTCTGTTGACAGCTCTACTCTAAGACCCAAACATCCAAAAACTTTCAATAGGCTTAAAGTAGTATTTTAACCAGGAGAAGTCAAAATAGCTCAGCTGATTTACCCACCACTGGAATGTAACGCAAGCTGTGTAGAAAAACCAGGCCTCACATGTTAAAAAACATCAATAACAAGTAAGATCCATTCCCTCTTTAGAAGCTACGGGTTTCAGCCTATGCTGGAAGGATGTTAAGTCCAGACTCCTGTTAGGTGGCCTCATCCCAGACAGTGGTGAGTCCATAGAAAATCATAACCAGTTGTGGGTTGTTGTTTTTTTTGCCAAAGCTGTATGTATTCCCCTTTGAAGTACTGTTGGTGAGGAGCAGGTTTTATTACTCATGGTGTTAACAGCAGTTCAAAATTTTAACTCATTTTTCATAATAAAATAAGAAATTGTGTCCATGAGAGCTTTAGGCCAGTTTTTTTTAGCTACAAGCTGCAATTTTTTAAATCTCAAATGAATTAAAGGCACTGCTTGAGAGCAAGAGACCAAAAGGATGTTTCTAAGCTAAAAGGCAGACAGAATAAGCTTGGCTTGTCACCAAGTTGCACTGAATTTGACAAATGAAATTTCATTAGAAGTGCAGGGATGGTTGTGAAACTGCCAGTAAATAACTGTCTCCCCAGAGTCTCACACTTTTTCCAGAGTCTATTTTCTCCCTGGACTCCATTCTGCCAGGGACAATATTTTAACGGGAAAAACCAGAGTTAAGCATCAGAGTTAGAAGCTAGAAGATAATAAAGGTCAAATGTATTTCTTCCAGGAGCTACTGAAATGTATGCCATTGTGTTATCTTTTCTTCCTCCCTTGTGCTTTCACTCACAATTGTTACCACTAATGGGACCAAGCCAAAACCATGAATCTAGACAAATTCAGGAATGATTCCAGAGCTAAATTGTGTAGCTGACCGTTTTGTCTCCAATGACCCAAAGCAAAACCCAAGGCCCAGGCCTGTCACCCCATGCTCTGCAATGCTTGGAGCTGTTTCAGACCTGGGTCTGAACTTCATGACACTCTCTAGTCATCATTCTTCAGTAATCCAAAATATAAATTAAATGCACATCATCATTCATCCCACCAAACCACATCTGTGCATGAAACTACTTTTGCCCTCCCAGGGCATTACAAAACCATGAAGTATCTCTCTTGGCTGTTACCAAGCAAGGAAAAAAGGGTTCTTTGTCTTGTTTCTTGCTGCTTCTGTAAGGAAGGTTTTCTACTCTTCCTGGCTCAGGGATGTAAGACACTTCAATTTCCAAACAAACAGGAGGCCCTATCATGACAAGAAGTTGTGTTTTCTGCAAGGATTTGAATTTACTCTTCTGTACCATGCCTCACTGCTTCTCAGCCTGAACCTTGGCTAGGGTGGCCCTGACAATGCAGCTTCCTTCGCTCTGAAGCCAAGGCAAGATGCAAGGTCCAGTGATGGTCCAAAGTGTGGGAACACAACTTTCCTGCATAGTTGCTGTCACTTGTGATTGACTGAGACTGGCTTGAGGGAGCACCTAGGCTGTTTTCACAGGTGGCTCTGCACTCAGTGACACAATCTGTATTTCTTCTTAAAAATGGCACTTAGAAGGATGCTGCAAACACATCTGTTAGACGTAATTTTGATCATGCTACAAATGTTCTGTAGGTGAACTCTTTCCTTCCCTGAATGCAAGGAAAGAGCTAGCTTTTCCTGGTAGCAGGTGAAAACCGGGTATATGAACCACCTGTTCCTAAAGTACACAGCAGTGTCCTCAATGGACAAGACATGGAAAAGGAGGTGCCCTCTGTCCCACTTTCTAGTTTTCTTTTTAAAAACTCAGCACTGTGTGTTTTGGGCAAAATTCTGTCTCAGAAGAGCAGAGCTGGCATTTCAGCTCCTTAATTTGGTTGCTACTTTAATTTGCTGGGAAACAAGTCCTGTGTAACACATGCTTAAGCTGATAAAACCAGCAGAACTTCCCTCTTCAGACATGTCACTGATGTAAATGGAAGTCATTACCCTGACAGTTTATGGGAAGAGGATTTAGAGTATTGAGATAATAGAATGCTAGTCTTTACTTTTCCAAGTTTCCTAAAGCTATAAATGCTTGCAGAACTAATGTGAAGAGTATTTCCAGTGTAGATGAAATTGGAGGTCTCAATTTCTTGGTAAAACTGTTTTCTAGAACCTTAGTTAGAACTTTTAAAAATCACTGATAACCCATAAGTCTTGCCACTGCTTTTAGTAGAGTAATACTACATGACTTTCCACAAATCCCTTTTAATTAGCTTCTTTCCCAGGGTGTGCCATGCCAGCAGATGATTAATGCATTAATCTTACGGTATTTGCAGCTGATTCTTTATTCTTTCTCTACAGATGGAATATTACTTTGAGACCACATGAAGTTCTAGCCCTCAATCATCCTCTGTAAAATCTATTCTCACCCTTAAAGAGTCTAGTCACATTTTGAAGAGGACAGGGTGGATGATCTAAAATAAAATGTTGCAGATGCTATTGCACAAAACACCACACGCAATTGCACACAACATACACAGTGCTGCCAGCAGTCCTGCTGCTTAAGAACAGAAACTCTCTCATGAAATCTGAATTTGCAAGTTGATTGTAGTGCCATTGAACAAGCTAACAAATGCCATACCACCGTACAAGGTCACACAGGAGGCAGCGCTGACACATCCATTAGTGATACCAAACTGTGTAGATTGTGATATCAGATGGACTTTTGAGAAATAAGAATTTATTGATGGTGCTTAATATTGAGAAATAATACAGAATTTGTCATATGAGAAAAAAATTCCCGTTGTCGCACTTGATATTCACCATTGTACTGCATAGGAAATAGTCACATGAGAGACAACTCGGGGTACTTAACCAACTAGATTTGCCAGAAATCATGCTCTACATAATTTGCACCTGCTGCAAATTTGATCCAAGTTTGGGTCATCAGTAAGATGTTAATCTGAAATGTAACATAATGTTAGGGACGATGGGCAGAATACTGAGCTTTGTATTTAAAATATTACAATCTATGTTGTGCATTTACTACATCAGCTGCTGTGTATATGGCACTGTGGAAAGCATTTTGCAACTGATCTCAGTAACTCTCTGAAAACACTTTCCTTGAAACTTTCTGTTTGGAGGCAGGAAGGTAAAAAAAATAGGTAAGTGCAGTTTTACCATCTCTGGGCTTCATGAAAGTATGGATGGTCATCTGAAGTGAGGATGGAGAGGTTCAGGGTGGACCTTTTCTTTTTCATGGTCATGTGCTCCATGGGCAGCCTGGAAGGACAATCTATCAGTCTCTTTGTTTGAGTTTATCTGTCCCAGTGATAATCTGAGTGCCAGCAGCTGTTTGATGGCTTTATGGTCAGTATGGGTTAGAAGCCAGTGGAAGGACTATAAATTTTCAGACCTGAGGCATGAACTGACATGTAACTGGTGGAGCCTGGGGACAAGCTTCTCCTTTGGGGACAATGCTAGGTTATTTGTATCTTAGCAAGGCAGCTGGTTTTACACCCAAACCAGCACATGGATTAAATGGACAGTTAGTCGTTTCAAATATGGTGGTTCCTACGTACTCCAGCTGTCACGCTTGGTAGGAAAGTTCCGTCAGATGGTGAAGGCACTCAGTGAAAGGGATCTGCCAGTAACATCTTACAATTGTTCTATAGATACTGTATAGCTAAAAGCTGAGAATCAGGTCCTACCAGACCCTACCAGTGCTGTCATTTCCTGAAGTCCTGGTAAATGGAGGGTGCCTTGCAGAATGGGAACCTGGAGCACCTGTCCTTTGAGTATCAAAGGGCAAAAGTCACAAAAGGGGGAAATCTGAGGCCAAAAAATCTGAGACAGGCTCCAGAGAAGATTTTCAACAGTGGTGTTTTGCAGTGTTTCCCACTATGTTCTGGGAGCCAGTAAAGATTTCTGAAGCTGTTTGCTTGATAGAACACCCACTGCTTGTTTTAATTAGCTTGGTCTCGTTTTTAATAGGCACCAGCTGAAAATTTTGAGTGTGATCCTGTATGCATTTCAGTGTAAATGTGGAAAGATGAGCCTGACAGAGTTCAAGCTTGCATCCCGGTTATAGCAGGTGTAATTCGACAAACCTGCTGGTACAACATAGGGAGAGCGGCAAGGCCCAGCCGAATTAAACTGGGTGGATAGGAGCTATCTTTTGTGTTTCACTTGAACCACTTAAGATACATAAAAGCCATTTAAGTTCATTTTTTGCTCATTTCTGTTCAAGGCTGCTGAGGTCTTCTGTTGAAAGCAAGTAATGATTGCCTGTAGTGGATAGCTTTCCTATTAAGAGATAGTTAACGCACGTCAGCAATCTTTGACTGATAACAAACAAACCAAGGCCTACTCATGTTCTCTCACACAGAGCCTTTAAGACTTACTGACATGCTTGGAGTTGAAAAAAGCCAAAAGCAAGCCCTGTTAATGGCTTGTAAACACGGAGTGTGGCCACACCTTGTAGTGTCTGTAGCCTAAGGGAACAGATCTGCCAAACTAGATCTGCCTTTAAATCCCAGGAAACAAATCTTTGGTAATAAAACACAATGGCTGTTCTCCATCTGCAATCAATTTCTGTTTAACTAATGATGTTAAGTGGAAAATAGCCACAGTCATCTCTTATTAGGTTCTTGAATAAACAATGGCTGTAGCTCAAATGCTTTATTAGCAGGGAGGGAAGCGCTCAGCAGTTCCTTTTCCAGGTGTCTGTAGCTGTTAGGGTTTGCATGGGTGTGGGCAGGCAGGCGTGGCCCGTGTTGCTGCCATCATCCTTTGTGTGATGGAGGGAAGTGTCTCTATTTGCTGCTTGGCCTGGGCAAGCATGTTCCTAAGAGCAAGGTGAGCTCTGCAATCCAGTGAAGTGACCAAGTCTTTCTGCTACTTGCAAATGCTTTGGGCTCAGCTGTGAAGGAAGTCAGTTTCTGTGAGAAACTGCGCCACTGGGAGGAAATTACAGAGCTGTGTCTATTTCTAAGCCTGAGACAAGCCACCTTTGTGTTCCCCTGTCCACCTGAGCAGGCTTGGGGTGCTACTGCTGGTGGTATTGCAGTCCCCTAGAGCAGGCCAGCTGCACAGATTCAAGATGCTTTTTCAGGTTCAATAGCAGAGAAAGGTTCATGGTGTAATATTGGGATCAGGGCCAAGGGCAAGAGTTGTCTAAAGCCGAAGTTGATGATATGGCTTTGATTTGTCTTGCCAAAAGCCATACACAGATAACACCGCTCAACTTTCACTCCTTAAGTTACTTTTTTGTGCCATCTATAAATTACTGGATTCGAGTCTCTTAAAGTGGAAATTCTGTGCTAAGTATGCACACAAGGCTTGGCTGTTCTCTTCCATCAAAATGCCATGCCAAATAAATAATCATGAGCATACAGAAATGTCATGAATGAGAGAAGGGAGAAAAAGGCTAAAGTTAAATAAGACTTTTAAAAAATATTCTGGGAAATGAATAGATGTTGTGAGCAAAAGCAGAATGATTTGTAGGCAGATGAGTGAATCTGTTCTTTAATGGCATTATAATGCTGCTAATAAGAAATGTATGTATCCATGGAACTTAAGTAGATGCTAGATCCTCTTGCTTTAGTATGAAAGCAAATAAATCTTTAAAGTGTTTTCAGAGAGCCCCTTCACTTCTACCCTGCTCTTTGTTAGTTTAAAGAAAAAAAAACCACACACAAAAAACAAAACAGAAGAATTCCTACAGAAAAATATTTATGTTCATTTGGGGCAACCCAAAGCCTTTCATTTGTTTTTGTTGTGAAAGGCAAATGTTTGCCCTGGGTTTGAGCCCAGCCTGCAGGTGTGGTGGCTGGTCCTGTGTCCCTGCATGCAATGGCTCACGTGTGGGCAGCTCTCAGGGTGGCCCTCCGGGTGTCCTGTCTTGCCACACTCCACTGAGCTGTTTGCATTGCTGGGTGTGTTGTAGATCTGTCTTTCTTGTAAAATCTGAGTATTTCTGGGTTAGGTTACATTAAAGAAACTGTGAAAGGTAGGGGCTTTGCTTTGTTCTGGTTTTCTCTTTGTACTCTTCAGACCTAATGGCTTCAGCCAGATCAAAATTGAGAAAAGCAAAAGGGAGTTCTCCCTGACTTCTCCCTGGTGTCTGACTGCTTCTGACCATCAAAGCATTGGTTCTAAGCATTTGATGTTTGCACTGATCTATTTCGGCCCTTTGGTATGTATCTGTATTTAGTTAGCTGCTCTGAATCCCTCCTCTCCAGTGGAGTAGCAATGGTGACCATGCAATAGGGGTTTCTATGAAATGGCCATTCAAAGAAAGGCTGTATATTGGTAGAAAGAGTGTTTACTTTGGCTGCTTCTTAGGTGAATCCTGGTGAACCAGATACACACTGTGGTAACCCCACACAACAGTGAAACCTAACAACTAAAGGCTGTGTTTAACTGGCCAAGGTAATATCAAAAAATGGTGTGAGGAGACACTGGAAGAGTCCAGGCCTTAAATACCAGGTTGCTCAACAGCAGATAAATGTCATCTAGATCCCCGTGCTCTCCCTTTTGCACTCATCCTTGTTAACTCAGGGATACTTTCTCCAGTTGGTCAAGGATGCATTAATCCATAATCTAAACTTCAGCTAAGTCTCTGTATCTCTGTTTCCCATTACTCTCCAGTTGGCTGGAGCATGAGATATGCCTCACTTGCACTTTGGCATACTTGGAAAGGAAGGACTAAGCTGCCTTTAAACTTGTACCTGGCTGCAGTCTAGGAGTTACTGCGTTGGACACAAGCATAAAACAGAGCAGGCTTAGGCTTTTTTCCGCATTTTGCTTTGTCTGCCAGCATCTGCTGAGGACTGCTCTGTTTTGTATGAGGATTATCAGGGGATGGACTTCTCGCTTATGAGTTGTCCCTGAGGTCTTACTGCTGCATTAAAGAACAGTAAATGCAGGAGCTGCTCCCAAGGCCAGGCTTCCTTTAGATAAACTGTGGCCAATGTATGTTGGTGAACTAACTACTTGCACAGCAGATGGGAAACAAATGGAAAGCATACAAAACTCTCTATCTACATTAAATGCTTGTATATTTTCTGCCTGCATTGCTAATTTAGTCTGAAGATCCTTTTCCCCCTCAAATATGTATATATGTATAATCCCAGCAATTGGTACTTTTCTTCAAGATCCATTCTAAGCTACTCAGTTTTTCTTGCTGCCTCACACAACACTATACCCAAATTTCTCCATGGTGATTTTTAATGACCTAAAGCTCTGTGTGTATCTCTGTAATTGCCTATATTTGAGGTAGTTGCTACTTCAGGCCTTTATCTTTCTGTTTTTCAATGGAGATGAAAATAAACCATCTCTGTCAACTGGAGGTAGAGGTTGTAGATGGAAAAAATGAATGAAAGTATTATTCATGGTGTGAAATGTAATCCCCAAAATCCAAGCTGGCAGAACTGCTGCTCAGCTGAGGCCAGTTTTAAAACCTTTAAGGCAATCTGCTTTCCTTGTAAATGAAGGAATTAGGTACAAATACGTTTTACTGCACCTTAAACTACAAAACAAAACAGAGGGTTGAAAGGTACTGTGCTCTCTTGTTAGCCCTCACCCTCTTTACACGGAGTTCTTCTAGCCCTCCCACTCTTTCTCTATAGGTCTTAATACAAGTACTAATCCCAGTTTCCCTTCCCCTTGCTAGCCTCTGGTCAGACAATACTACTGAAGCCTGATTCAGAACTTGCTGCTGATGCCAAATCTGTGATTAGCTATTGTTTGGAAACCCTAGCAATTAGGCAGGGTGTAGGTATTCAGCTGGAAGCTGAGGATCTAGTGCAGAAGGCCAGGGGCTGGGGATGAGCTGTTGAATGAGTGCCACAGAGTAGCTCAGTTTACTGTAGAGCAAGGCACGAGGGAATGTGCAGAGAAAATCCACGATGGCATGTTGGGAGAGGACATCCTTAGGAAGGGCAATGTTGTTGCTGCCTGAACAAACCAGGTGGATTGGTTTTGTGGTCTGAACTGCAGAAGCAGATAAAGCACTGAGGGCTGAGTAAAAAAATAAATATTTTTTGCTAAAAAAATTAATTGAATGTTGGGATTCTTGCAAAGTCTGGGAGCTGGGGGCACATATAGTCTTGTTCTCTGGAGAATGTATCATGAGCTGGTAGTACTCGACAGTGGAAGGCTTGTAAGGATAAAAAATTAATACTGTGTACTTTCAGGTGCTGTCTGTCAAGAGGGAGGTACCTGATTCAAATATAACTTGCTTGGGGGTCATCTGAGCCTGTGGACTTGTTTCAGCTTGTTACTAACTGCTGTGTCTTTCTTCTGCCATCTGCTTCCATATAAGCAGCTAAGAGGAAAATTTAATTTAATTATGCAGCTGCCCTGAATCCAAGTGTCGGCTGGGTTGTGCTCAGAGAGGAAAATGTTGCCCTTGCCCCATTATCGTGCAGGCACTAAGATAATAAAATGTGGGCAGAGCTTAGTTGGCTGGTTTTTGGAAGGTACTAATGTTTAGGTACAAATTGTATTTCTCTGGGCAGGAAGGCTGAAGATACTACGTACTGAGATACTGAGAGTGAGGTGTCTCCAGGGCTTCTTAAGTCTAATACCAGATTCTATTGACTGTGGAGAGAACAACCAAGGCTAGTTGTCTTTGTTAGGTGAGGTAGATGCTAATGGCCCAGATCCTTGGGTGCAGGGCTGGCTGGAGAAATAGAACACTGTGGTGCTTCCTTCTGTAAATCCCAAGTATGGACTTTGGGGGATGTGTTGGGAGGGGATGTCTGAATGGATGGACACTGAGACAAATGTGATCGTACACATCTCATAACCCAACTAAGAGAGGAACAGGATCACTCCATCCTCTGTCAATGGAATGGGGCAATCACCTCTGCTGGGCAGCACTGCAAGGCAGAGACTTCCCTTCCATCATGGTGACTTTGCCTTGTGGCCAAAGTGCAGGGAGGTGGTTTTGGCCAGTTTCTGAAAGTAAGAAAAAAGCTGTATCTGAATCCTGCTCTCTTTCTCCAGGCACATTCCAGATGCATGCAGACCAAAGTTCCTTATTTGACCTCAATTTACACCTTCCTAGTGGGAAATAAGGAGGCTCTGCAACTAAGACTGCAGACTGTAAGAAAACAAAGTGTGCCACAAGCAGTTCTCTACCTGTCTTAGTAGCAGGAGAGAAGAGAAAGTTTCTGCTTAGTGGAAGAAAGTGAGCGCAGCTAAAGCCTTGTTAAACATAGGGAGACACTTGCTACCTTTCAGCTCCTGCTTTCTCACTGTGATTTGGCACCAATTCGTTCTGCCCACACAACTTCTTCAGTGTGACTTGGTTTTGCAAAAAGCTCCTTAATGCACCACAGAAACGTTTTAATGTAATTGCATCCAGCACAGTCCTATTTCACTTGATTTAAATGAGAGAGTTAAATCTCAGTCTAGACGGAGTGCTCTCTAGCTCCTGTGAATCTTGTACCCGGCAAGCTGTATCATCTATGAGTATGTTTCTCATTTTCCAGACGAGCCCAGGGGATCTGCACACCCCCTCCATAAAATTCCTGCCTGTGCTAAATTGCCTCGTAGTCCTGATTTATACCTCAATAAAACATATCACGAGAAGGAGAAAATGTTTAATTGTATAACTGACGTACTTATGCAGAACATATTTTTGGTGGTTATTTATGCACTTATCTTCTTTAAAAGGGGTATAAAGAACCATGCCTTTCATTTACAGTGGAAACAGCAAAAGGTGAGGAGAATAAATGTAAAGGGCAAGGATTAAACTCTAAACTAGCATCACTTCTGGAAAAGGGTCTCTGTTAAAAGACCCACTGAAAAATATGAAGAGATACAGATATGGATTTGGGATTTTAGGGGATTTCAAGAAAAACTTGAAGATTCTTTCTGTCCTTTATCAAACCCAACTAGAAAACAATCTTACATTTGGGCTTTTTGATGCTGGAAGTTGGAAAGCATTTCATTTTTTAAAACAGTAACAAGTGGAAAAAAGTCTTTTATGTTGCTTATGAAATCATAGATTCCAAGTTCTTACTTGATTTCTTTCACCCAGACCCCTTTCAAAAATCACACTGTGGCTTTCTTTTAAAATAGTTTTCTCAAGAATGAATAGACTGCTAGAGACTGGGACAGGTATGCAAGCCTGACTTCAGATTTGTGTTGTGAAGTTTCTATTGGCAACCATGTCCTACTGACAAGGCATTCTGGCAGCACCTTAAATGGGTGTTCAAGCAGCATATGCAAGATAAGATGACTCCAGGATAATTAGAAATGGGTTCGTTACTGGGAGACCAGCATGATTTGCTTAATTACATCATAAATGTGCATCCTTATCTTTTCTATCGCCTGTGTAAGGATGTAGCGTCCATGACTGTTCTTTGGGTGTGAAAGCTAAGGAGCAAAGTTAAGATTGTAGTTCAGCTCTAATTTGGTCTCGTTACTGATAAAATGTTTATTATGGCATGGACTTTGTGCTTTCTTCTGCATGACGTGATTCTTGCCTCGAGGGCCATCTAGACTTCAAATGCTGAGGAAGTAGGTGTGTGGTAATGCACAGACATGCCTATATGTTGTGTGTTAGGCTGACAGAAAGAAGAAATACTTCATTAAATATGCAGGTCAGCGGCATTCTTAACCTCCTTGTCTTTCACTGTCTATGCCCTGAGCCTACTTGCCTTAACTGTGCTGTTGCCCTCTGCAGGGAAATTTGCCAGCTATGGTGCTGTGGACCAGAAAATGGGGAGCATGAATTTGGGAACTTGTGAAGGTTTTGGAGTAGTGAGGTAGAAGGCCTCCTAAAGTGTCTTAGACTCTCCTTAGCATAGGGGATGCTGAATTTTTCCTCTTGACATCTAAAAATTTCCCTTAAATATGAGAAATGACTGTTGTGATCTTCAAAAGTTCACCTCTAATGGCAAGATGGACAAAGTTGCTCATGCCTTTGTGCTTATGTGCTGCGCCCCAATAGGCTGTACCAATCCCCTGAAACATCATTCATTAGAGACAAGTTTCCCCCTCCTTTGCCAGAGAAAATCTTCTTGGCAATACATTCAGTGAAAATGCATTTACTACCAAGACTTGCAGCATTATCCCTACCCAGGATACCAGCTCTTGCTAGCTTTGACTCCACTACTAATTGCAAGCAAGCTTAACAAGGAGCCTGGCTTCTGAACAACGTGGGTGTTCAGTCAGCCTCTGAGAAAATAGTCTCTTTCTTGCTGAACTGAAAAGAAAGGCACTTATGCTTCTATTAAAACAGCTTTTGACTTTGTAGAAAGTGAAACTTACCATTATCCAGTGTTTCTGGCTTCCACCTACAGTATGTTAATTGAAGGAACACAGGAGCTTTGTGCATCAATGATGGTTATCTCCGTAGGAAATCCAGCATTGTGGTTACACTGGCTGATTTTTTGCCTTTCCCAATTGTAGGAGTTCTTTCCACTTGCAGGATTTCCTTCTTCCAAATATTTCTTCACAGACCCAAGGGCTTTTTTTCCATCCTCTGAAAGAAAAGGTCAATGAAACAGAGATGAGCAAAGGAGGAAAATGTCTTTCCATTTACTTACCATCCTGCCAATTCAAACACTTCTGTTCCACACAGGGTTTCCCTGCATGCCTCTCCTGATGGTGCACAAGACTTTCCTCAGGAAAAACCTCTGAATTTCTCCAAAATATCATTAAATAACTTTGCCACTGACAGCAATATATGTTTTTAATCAATGGCATGACTTTTTTTTATTCCTGTTAAGGTCTAAGGAATTTTGGCAGGTATCATAAACTGATGCGTGCTGTATGGCCTTACTTTAATGCTCCCAATACATTTATCAGGGAGGCTGATATCCAGAGCTGTTCAATACATCTGGAATTCTTATTTCAGCAGTTCCTTCATCTGCATATCTGCAACCTGTGTTGCAGCTTTGTGCTGGGGAACCAACAGGACAAACAGACCTCATCCAGGGTAAAATCAGCTACTTTGTGGGCTTCACTAATAAGCTTTCAGAGAAATGCAACTGGTAAACCAAAGCACAATCTTGGTTTGAAATTATAATGCTTTATGAGTTTGAATAACTCAGACTTTTAAGAAATATTTTTCTTGCTCTTCTTGCTGGGACAGTCTCTAGAGCCAGACCCACCATATGGATTATGCAAACATAAAATAAAGGGTCAATCTCTACACTGAAGATCATTCATCTAGCTTTAAAATGACCAGTTGTGCTGTCATGACTTTCAAAGGTCATTTTGATTTGTTTTTTAAACCTGCTTGTTGTCTTGGGTAACATAAACATAACAGGGCTGAGGCCCTGCCCTTATTCTGATAAGGGACACTGAAACTGTGATGCTGCATGGAATTCGCCTCCTGAGCACTAAGTGTATAGGTTACTGTCCACCAATGACCAAATACTCAGTGTGAATTTTCTGAGACACTTCAGGTTTCAAAGACGGACCTGAACTACGTGGAAAAAAACACCAAATGACCCATGGCAGATGCCAGGAAATAGCTGAGCAAGCATGTGAGAAAATTGTGAGTTAAAGGAATATGCAAAGAGTTTTGTTACCCTTGGAGGGTGTGAAGTTTTAGACAAGCTCCAGGTATGGCTGCAGTAAGCCATAACTTAATCCTCCGAGCATGCGGCACACAGGATGAGGCTGAGTAGAGTTACTTGGCTTGGGGATCTTTTCTGTTTGCCAGGAGAATCAGTCTGAAAGAAACCTTGGAAACAGAGCACACTTGCTTTTCTTTGGAAGAGTTTGGTAACTTTTACTATTTGTACTTCCAAATCCAGGAAAGTGGTTGTAACAAATACCTTTGTTTCTTTTGGCTTGTTGGGACCGGGGTGGGGGGGGCGGTCGCTGGGGTATGTCAGGTGCTCCTGCACTTCAGAGGCTTTCACTAGCCTCTTGGTAGCATGTGGAGAACTCAGGAGGCATGACTTCCTTCCTGCCCCAAGGTCTTCTAAACAGCATTGATGTTTTGTCCAAAGTTACAGATGACATGACTGCACAAAATGACTGCTGCTTTAAAGTATGCTCACATCATGGCACTAAGAGCTGCCGCCACTCCCAACCAAAATAGATTTATAACAAAGGCCCTGAGTAAGATGTAGGGTCCTTCAGCTGACAGCAAGACTGCTGGTAAAGGTTGCACAGCAGTCTCCTTTCTCTGTTCCCACAAATGAGGAAAACTGATGTCCTGGCAAGGGCTTTTCCTGTCTGTCTGGGTCTTAAGCACAGAAGCAGAACTTCCCAGGAAAGAAAAAGAAATTATATTTTTGTGTGCAAGTAGCTGCTGGCTGCTGGTTGTATTCCTTCTTGTTTACTCCCTCTGTCCTCCCAACTTCTGAAATGTTTTCAACATGTTAGACCCAATTGCTTACCCCTCATCCAGCCTGCAGAGGATTTAAAGAACAGAATCAAAAACTTCCCTGTACATCAAATACATCAAGTGTCCAGAGGAATGAAGGGGCAGAGGTGACTTGTTGCCCCAAGCCATTGTATTTAGTTCAATATGCATTCACAGTTGTGATCAGACATGGGCCAAAGAGTTTGGCCAGGTGGAAGACGACTTCAGAGGACTCTTGATGAAAGCACCACGTGCTGCCATGCTGCAGTCCTGTTGCTTTTGGCCTTACTTAGTTCATCTGTCTCTGGACTCTGTTTTGAAGAAGCTTTAGTGATCACTTTTGCTCTCCTCTTCCTCCTCTCCAGTCCCTGCAGTGTGTGACCCATACACCGCTTTTGGCCCCTCCTCTTGAGGCAGAGGGCTGCAGCTTTATTTCCCTCTCTTGTGTTCCCACCGGGCCACCTTTTCTTCTGCCAGGTGTGACCTTGAGGAAGTGCAGTCTGTGCCTGCCTTGTGTCCCTTCAGGGGAGTGAGGGCCAAACAGCTTGTGCAGGATTTCTTGCTTCTGCTGAATATACATCTCTCCTGTGACCTGGGAAGTGTGCTGGCACTGCTGGAGTTTGTCTGGGTGGTGGGAATCTTGCAGGCATAGCTATAGGGTGAGGTTAAGTCATTGCAGCAATGCCAGTGTCAGTTCTTTTGCTAGTGGATCAAGAGCATAGCTCAGTCTTCTTGAGCTATTTATGAAGTGATAACTCTCAGCTATGGCACGACAGGCAATATGTTTGATCCAAGCAGTCCCTTGCTTTCCTGAGATATGTCACTGACCTGTTGATGCATGCTCAGCCTGGGAAGGGAACACAGAACGGGGGGAGTTGTTGGCTGGGGGATCCATACAACAGAGTAAAGCAGAATGGCCTTTTGTTTAGGGCATCAAGTCTGAAGTCTGTTGACATGTTATCTCATCTGTTGATGTGGGATTTTTGCCACTGCCCCGGAGTAAGGCGTGAAACCAGCTTATGAAGTGCCTAGAGCATTCATTTCTCTTGCTTACTTCAGAGACTCCTGAAGGGAATTGCATTACTTGCCATCGTGTTAGGCAGCAGTGACCTCATGCTAAATCCCATGAACCAAAGGCTGCAGGATACTTGAGCTTGACTTTATAGCCTAGGCGACCAAATAGCATTCCAGAGGTGAAAAAAGGGTTTCTCAAATGAGTGCTCTGGGATCATTACCCTTACATTTCAATTAATACCTTCATTTCTGCAGTGCAGTCTGAAGCACACAAAAAACATTTATTCTGCCCAAATAGTGCCAAGAGCAAAATGATCCATGTGGTTTATGAGCATAAATTATAGTACTAAAGACGATGGAAAGACAGATCAATTAAAATCCTTTTTAAAGTAAAAGCAGTAAAGAAATCCGTGTCAAACACAAGCATAAAATCTTAAGTCCCCCTCCTCTAAAGAAGGACAACATTGTACTGAGAGGGCTGACTGCTGCTCTGTGTACTCCATGATTTTACTTTGTACCCTTTCATACCAGTGAGGAGAGAAAATAAGGCACAACCCACACACCTTCCAGATCTGACACAACCATTTCCCCCCCTCCTTTTGCTCTATAAATGAACAAATGCTCTGTGCCTTTGCTTTACACATAGATGATTTATTCCTTGACACTGAATTCACCTCTTGCTTGGTATATTATTTTCACCAGTGTATTTCAAATTGTTGCTCTTTCAGGTACAAATGAAGTGCTAAAGGCAGTTGCTGGATTCTAATTAGGAGAACAGTCTGAAAACCAGGCTGCAGAGGCAGTCCTTGTGAACTGAGCAGGTAACAGTGAGAGAGTGAGCACTGGTATGAGGACTTGAAGTGGCTTGTAATGGTGGCTTTGGCAACAGAGCCCACATTTTATGCATCGCAGGATGGTCTCATCTTTGACAACTCTGTAAGGCAGGATTCCAGCTACAGTCACTTGCAGCTGGAAATAGCCATATAACATGCTCTGTTTAAGGGTAACTAGTCAGAAGAATTCTTCTGGCTAGATGCAGAAAGGCAGAGGAAAGTGTTAGTAGGTAGGAGTGAAGAGAACCAGAAGAAGTTGGCTAAATAAAAAGATAGATCACAGAATCAAAAAATGGTTTGATTTTGAAGTGACCTTAAAGCTCATCTAGTTCCAACTCCCTGCCAAGGGCAGGGACACCTCCTGCTAGATGGCTGAGGCATAAGCCTGGATTAATACATGTTTGGTTTTGCTGCTCAGAACGTGCATGGAAACTGAGAACATACTCTAATTCCCAAGTAACCTGCAGTGAGAATTGTCGCATGCTTCTGGCTTGGAAGATCCTGCCTGAAGGTGTTTAGAGGTCTGCCAGGCTTAGACCAGGTGGGTTGATGGCTTTTGGGTCAAATCACAGGCACAGATCCTGTAACCAGTCCCAGTTCCTGAAATGAGCCATTTCCGATGTGGCTGCATGGGACAGGTCTGATGTCTGCTACTGAACTGCAACTGTAAGCTCCACACTTAGACCATAAATACCTCTCGGTCTATTGAGCAGTCTGGAGAATAACTGGTTGAAGAGCATTACCCCAGAGGTCACTGTCCTTCAGGGCTGCATTTCCTTTCTCAGCAGCAGGCTGCAAACCTGCTGGAAGCTGTCTGTCTCACCTTTTGGGAGGAGGACCGTAAAGGGAGGAATAATGCACTAGCTAGAGCTATTGCACTAGCTCTAGCAGAGACGTGTAAATGTTGCTAAAAAAGCCCTTTCCACAAGTGAAAATCTGTTGTGTCAGTATATTTATTGTAAAACATTAAGAAAGTGATACTAGAAGCATCCTATTAATGTAGGTTTGTGCTTTTTAATAATACTAATGGTACTTTCCAAAGTGGATACATGCCAAAGTCAAGGTCATCCATACGACCTTTAAGTTTAAATTCATAGAATCATAAAAAACTTTTCTCCTTGTCACTCAGCATAGTCCGTCTCTGTTTCCTTCTCACAGTGCATGGCTCCATGCACGATCTGGTGTACACTGTATGTCCCCTTCAGCCCTGAACAAATGTAGTTATTTTTATGTTTGGCTCTCAGGTAGTGCTGCTATTGTAGATGTCCATACAATGTTTATCTGCCTAGTGATGAGAGGGAGGAGCAGAGAAGCACAGGAGGTGAATTTATCATCATGCAGGGCAGGATGTGCTGCACCTGCCATCAGGCATCTCATCTGAGCCACTTCTCAATGAGTGAGGAAAGGCATGGCTAAAACCTCTCTTCAGCTGAAGTCTGTTACTTTCAAATTTTTTTTGGGGGGGGGAGTGGTGTAAAAATATGCAATCTAAAATATTAGTTTTCATTTCCACTTAAAATGTGCTTTTTTATATCAAAATTTAGATACTTGTGTTCTTAAACAGTTTTGTTTTGGGAAAGAGTAAACCCAAATGTTTGAATATTTTATAATACTTGCTGGCAACTACTTTCTGATTTTGACCCAGCTTTGCTCATTGGCTTGCATAAATGAAAACCAGATTTGTTTAAGGTCAAAATGAACTGTGAGATTAAGAGGAAAAAATCCTAAACCCTTCTTACTCATACATAACATTTTTCTTATGCTACTTGATTAATTTAAGTATAGCCCCCTGCTTTTGGTTGTTGTTGCATGTACCTACCGTCCTAGCACAGCAGGCCAAAAATGTTTCAGTGTAATTAATGGGAAGTAGATGAATATGCATTAATTATTTTTAAAGCTTGGGGTTATATAAGGTAATAGGCATTTTGCAGAAACTGTGCAAATGTTATGGATGCAATCTGAATCTATGGAAATTTTTTAGGCATAAGAGACCATGATTTTTCTTTCAATACATTGTTCACTACTTCAGCAGCATATTATGACTTTTTACAAAAAATAAAGCAGGGTTCTTCTAGACAGGATACTAGAGCACAGCCCTTGACTAACACTTGAAGTACTGGCACTGAAGGACGTAGGGGATTTATGGGCAAATCGTATGTGATAAAAGGCATATGGATGAGGACTAGAGCTAAGAAATGCAGATACAAAGGCTGTTTGTACAGTCTAGGTTCAGAGTGCTTGACTTTGTAGCTACAGTAGTATAGTGTTCTTTTAATTTGTAAACATTTTTGATGCTAGTAGGGCTGGACTGAGATGTGTCAGGGAGGATTGATGTGTGCATGCATATATGGATATACATATTTAAAGCATATATATTGATGTGAAACCCATGCTTGGTTATTATTGGTCCAATCTTTATTCTGTCTGTGAGGAGACAATTGAGGGAGTGACGGCCTAAACTTTCTCAGCCTTTCTGAGAGGTGTAAGTGAGCAGGGTGATGCAGGACCCCGCAGTACCAGCTAAATGTGGCACGCACAATGCTACTTGGGTCAATAGGGAAGCTTCACTTGGACAAGGGAGAAGAGTGGTTTTGGTGGCTGCCTGTGTTATTTAGCCATATTAATTCACAAAAACCCCAGTGGGCTGCTGCACACATCCTGCTGACACAAGGTGTTGGTTTTGGCATGACACGCTGCAGCAGGATGCTAATTGCCTTGCCTGAGGTTAGCAAGAGGAAGAAAACAAACCCAAAGATTAATTTTCCTAGGCTTTTGCTTCTGGAGGTGGATGAAATTTGTTTGTGTTTCCATGTCAGATGAGCGTGGATGTTGCAGCTTTTCTGTGTGGCACAGCAAACGCTGCTGACACTCTGTTGACAGCATGCTCTGTAGCTCCTGGGTTGAGCTCTGTCAGCTCCCTGACCAAACTGTGCCAGGCCTGTTTTTCAGTAGTGCTAATCCAGAGCTCAGGAAAAAAACAAGCTGGGATAAGTCTTGGGAGTGTTTGGCAGCTTTCTTCCCATCTGTTGCAGAGTAGTAGGAAAATGTTGGGAAATTCTGCATGGGCAGTTACAATGGAAGGATGCAAGATCTGTAGTACACTTCTGTACTTTCCAGTTTTGAGAACTTTTAGGTGTAAGTTGTTGCTTTGGGGCTCTCTCAACATATTTGGAAGTAGGGAACGATGATAAAGAGATTGATAGATATCCTGGTTTGGGCTGGGACAAAGTTAGTTTTCTTCCTGGTAGCTGGTACAGTGCTGTATTTGTGGATTTAGTATGAGAATAATGTTGATTACACACTGATGTTTTAGTTGTCACTCTGTAGTGCTTACCCTAAGTCAAGGATTTTCTAGTTTCCCATGCTCTGCCAGCAAGGAAGTGCACAAGAAGGCAGGAAGGAGTGTGACCAGGACAGTTGGCCCGAACTGGCCAAAGGGATATTCCATACAATAGAACATCCTGCTCAATCTATCAACTGGGGGAGTTGCCCAGGAGGGGCTGATGGCTGGGTATCGGTCAGTGGGTGGTGAGCAGCTGTGTTGTGTATCACTTGTCTTCCTCAAGTTTTTTTTTCTCTTTCTCTTCTGGTTGTCTCTCTTTCCATTACAATTATTATTTTATTATTATCACCTTATTTCCATTATTAAACTGTTCTTATCTCAACCCCATGGGCTTTACCTTTTTTCAAATTCTCCTCCCTGTCCCACTGCAGGGCTGGCAGGGTGTGTGAGTGGGTGGCTGCATGGTACTTAGTTGCTGGTTGGGATCAAACCACCAAACAACAGGGGTCAAGTCCTGCACCACTAAGCACTCAGTGTGCACCAGGCCATGCCACTTTCCCATCACAGTTTGGGAGCTACAGCCTGGTAGTGGAAAGGCCAGAGGCCTGCCTCACTGCTAGGGTTCAAACCCATGCGCTTGCTGAATGAGTTGCCCGGGAAAGATTATTACACCTGTACATGTACCTGCTCCTGGGCACATCTACAGGCTCTCCTTTTCCCATCCACAGCACTGTGAGTGTGGTGGTTGCCTCCCACTGAGCCTTGAAGTGTGCATAGGGATAGGAGGAGGCAAGTCTCATGGAACAGGGAGTACTAAAGAGCCTAATGAACAGCACACAGAGCAGACATGAGTTAACATAAAAGTAAAGTACTGTAGTTGAAAGCTAATGAAAAGTAAAGCTTGGCTGTCCTGTTGGAAGTGCATGTATCAGCAGGACTCCTCATGTTCTAATTTAGGTGAAGAATTACTCACAGGCTGCAGAGCAGAGCTTTGGGGGGTGCAAAAATCTGCCTCCTGGAGTCCCACTCTTCCCATCAGCATGCCAGGATCCCCCCTGGTGCCTGATGCAATGCAGATAGTCATCAACCCGTAGCCTTCTGTAGTCTCTGGCTCACAAATTCAATTTACCAGGGACCAGTGTGGTCCCAGGCAATAAACAAGCAATAATTTTGGTTGATGGGCCAGTAGAGAGAAGCTGCAGGCACTTGTCAGATTCTGCCTAGGCAGCTGTTAGGACGACAGTGTTCCACCCTGTTCAAGCCCGTGTATTTGGAAGGGGGATGGGACCACTCTGAGTGTCATCGGTGGCATGCAGCCAGGATCCTTGAGGAAGTCATTGTCACGGACTGCTCTTGCCTGTGTGAACATAACCCAGAAGAGCAGCTGTGGCCGTACATTAGCTTACACTTGCTGTACACTGTGCCAGAGGCAGGAGAAAAGGTTGCAGGTCAGTAGCTCAGTTTAGCTTCAAAGCTGCTGCTACAAAGAAGTGCCTTTTCCCACCCACTCAGTCCTTCAGTTAAAGATTATGAATAAGCCTTTCTGCAAGACAAACATCAAACACTTAAATTTACACACACACCCCTCCCATGAGACACGGCTTGCAGTTCCCCTCAGGTCTGGTTGCAGCAGCAACAGATGATGAGGTTGCCATACAGGCGTGCCCAGCCCCTCTGCCAGAAGCTACTGCCATCCTGGCAGAGACAGCGAGAGAGGCAGGATCCTTCCCTCTCTCCAGGGAAGTCTGCAGCCTTGCACGCTAACTCCAGCTGAGGTCAATGCCGGTGTGAGGGGGATGCTGGGCTCTGATGTCTGTGCCTGAGACATGCTGCAAATATTTGTTGTAGCACTAGTAGCTGAAGTTTATCCAGCCCTTGGCAGGTCAAGAAGCAGCTTTGAGTCCATAGGGATTGCAAATTGCTTCTGACCTTGCCTGGTCTACCTCAGCAGTTTTATATTATGGGAGGTAAAGTAATTGCTACACAGACCTCTTCCCCAGCTCTGAGGCACACACTTTGTCATCCCTGCTCAGAAATTGTGCACTAGGGGATACTGCTGAGATCACCCTGCCTTAAAAGCTTTATGTTCTTGAACTCCTGTGGTTCTTCTGGTCCATTTGCTTCCCATATTACAGCTTCACCCCTTCCCAGTTTCTATTTTTATTTGTCTTCTCCTACTTTCTTAGGATTTCTTGGCTCTCTGAGTTCATACTTTAAACAAAGCCTATAAGAAAAATGAGTAACACCTCAGCAGAGCTTCCAAGTTTAAAATTTAGCTGGCTTTCCATGAAGAATTCACAATTGCATTGCTTCAAGAACTATTTTTACAATTGGCATCGAAAGCTTATGCCAACTTGCATTTCTTCTTTGGTGATGATGCATCATTGAATTAGTAGTTATAAAATGTCACTTAGCAGCGGGAAGAAAAATAGTCTAATAAAGTATTTTGGTTCTAAGATGCTGGGGTGTTAAATGGTCTGGTCTAATATGAACTGTCTACAGGAAAGAGCAGGAACTTAGAACTATAACGAAATGCAGAAACTACTGTTGCTGACATGATAATGACTAATCTCATAGCTTATTTAATTGACAGTTTTAAAATGTGGTGCCTATATTCCTTCCCCTACATAAGGTGACCTGGGAACCTCAGCATGGCTCTCCTGGTTTTGCACTGTGGCACTGATGACTTGCTCTGTGTCTCTGGCCTGAGGGCTCTGGCACAGGTGGATTGAGAGGCTTGAAGCCAGTTAATAGGAAAGCAAACTAGATGGATAGTCTGTCCTCCTCCTTTCCTTGCAAGACTTTCCAGCTAGGTGGTTTAAGTATGGTCTCAAGAGTTGAGGCATGGGTGATCAAGTGAGACAGAGGAACAGAATTAAACACTGGTTTCCTTGCTTCACAGCTGAGCTGTAGGGTACGAAGAGAACCACGACCCCTTCCAGTTTTGTTATATGCAAACGTGTGAGTAATTGTTCCAGTTCTCTGCTAAACTGGGCCTCTTGGACAAACTAGGCAAATGAGGTCTAAGACTGTGGATCCCTTCAAAATCTGCACTTGAGCGAGACAGCAGGTCGTTCAGCTGTGATTTTATTGGCCAAGGTGTTTGCTGCCCCTGCTTGGCACAAAAATGCCTGCCGTGGTGACAGGGTATGTTACACAAAGTATACAAGGGGCTTGGCCAGCAAAGTCCGTCTCACAGACACTCTGTTGCAGTGGAACAGCTGTCTTTGACCAAGTGCTCCTATACTTCCAGGCTGGCAGGACTGTTCTGGTTCCCTCCACGGCTGTGAATGATTTTCCATGTGAGGTTGAGACTTGCCGGACTATCTGAAAAACTGTAACTGTAATGGAAGGGACTTCCATCCAAGATGACAGAAGTTCATTAGTGAACAATGATGTATCTCATGAGATGAGTGATTATCCATTAGAGTTTGAGCTGTCAGACAGTAATTGCAGACCAAAGGACTAGTTTGGACTGTTACATGTTTAAAAAAAAAAAAAACAACAAACCAAATCATACCTTTTTATTGAAACCAAATGTGTTTATGTGAAAGGCAGGAGTTACCCAAGAAAGATATGTATTTAAATGTGCATAGTTAAGTATCAGTTGTCAGCTACTCATTTGAAACCCTATAAATAGTACCTCGTTCATTTTTGTGTTATGACGTGCATATGACATTTGGAGGTTAAGCTTTCCTTTAAGTGCCAATCCAGTTCTGCATGAAGAATATCAGTTTGTTCCCTTTCATGCTTATTTTCCCCTGGCTTACTTGCAGCACTGTCAAATAAACAGAATTTTAAAATTTGCCAAAAGGTAATTGTTTTCAGCATTGGAATAAATACAAAAACACCACTGGTGACATTTTTGTAATTTGTTTTTGCTCTGTGTTTTTGTGGGCTTTTTTTCCTTCCCCCAATTGCAGCGAGTTACGTCCCTCGATAAACATCTCCTTAACATCCCAGTTAGGCAATCATCCAGGCCCAAATCCATATGTTGATTTTGCTGACAAAAAGAAGGGCATGCCACTTGGCAGCAAATGCTTCTTCAAGTTCAGCACTCCTCTGACATAAATGTATATATAGATATACAAGGGGGTTTTCTTTGTTTTTTTTCCCCCCCCCCAAAGTTCTCCAAGCTATTTTCCTTAAACTCCAAAAATAAGGGAAAACATTTGTTTGTAGCAAGGTCTGCATGGGATGCTTGCCTGGAATTCACTGTCGTGGGGGGTCTCATGAGCTCAGGGCACAGATGGGGAGATGGGTGCAGGGTGTCAGATGGGTGCAGACCCATTGGCAGGAAAACAGGGCTGTAATGAAATGTGCTGTGTGAGGTGGCTCAGTAGCCCATGCAAATAACCTCAGTATTCAGTTTTCTCATGTACATAAGCAACTCTTGAGACTTTCATGCTCCAGCAGCTCTGCCACAGGGTGTACCACCTCTAGGAGATGGTATGAGGAACTAACACCTGACCTTGACTTGGGCCTGCTCCAGGGGAATTCAGCTCATGAGAAGCCAGGCCATGGTGCGGCGTGGGGCTGGGACTGTTCTTGCCCACAGTGCTGCAAATCTGTCGTCATTCAGAGAGTCTGATAATCAAAGCAGAGTGTTTCCCTTGCCAGGTCAATAATTCTAGAATGTAGTCTTAATGGCTCAGTCCAGTGGTGTGTCGTGTAGCTCTGACCAGGAGTTGAATGTCCTCCACTCCTCCTGTGGGAAAGACCATCCCTTTTCCCTGGGATGTTCAGGACCACACACAACCACATTATTTCAGGTGGGAATAAGGGCTGTTGTACCTGTTGCTCTCATCTCTGGGCTGTTTGGATAGCAAGATGCCTGTGGAAGATTTATTCCATGCTTTGTAGCTACAGACAGATCAGATAATTGATCACTTTGGTTCACTGCAGCGTAGTTGTTCAGAACTAACCTGGGCAGAACCTTGAACACAGTGTCATGTCTTCACTGCCAATAGCTCAGTGGAGGAAAAAGTCACCTACTGGAGCATCAGGGAGAGTTGTAGTTTCCCGAGGCAGATCTCTGAAGGGAAACCACTGAACTATTTGCAGTGAAGACCTGACACTGTGATCGAGGTTCTGCCCAGGTTAGTTCTGAACAGCTAGACTGCAATCAGCCAATGTTCAGTTGCAGTCAAGACTGATTTCAAAGAGAAAAAGTCAATAGCAAATGAAAAGGAAAAGGGTTGTTCTGTTTGCTTACCTCAGCAGACCTGGCTGTATCCATAAAAATATGTTGCTCTTACATGTAATGAATGAGAAGCAGGTCTAAAATACCACTTCTCAATTTTTTTGACTTGGTCTCCTAGTTCTGTGGGAACCATCTGCCTTGAGAGGAGTGAATCCCATGGCTTGTGCCAACTCTGTCAAATCTGGCAGCGGATTCAAATATTGGGAGAGAGGACATGGGCTTGCCCTTCAACAGGTGACACATTTTTCAAATGTGCTAAGTGATTAACACCGGACAAGATTGGGATTTATAACCTTCTGACGGCCCTAGTAGTGCTCAGATGGACACAGGGGCAATCAAAAAGCAGTTTCAATCTGTTTGCTTCAGCCTGCCGGCTGTCACAAACTCATAGTTGCATATAAACTATTTTTGTTGTTGTAGTTGTAGGACTGGTGACAGAGGAAATTGTGCATTCAGAGGAGTATTATGATAGGACATTTTTTTCTGGTGGCACTGGAACGTGCTTTTCTAAGTGTGGAAGGTGTGGAGGTCAAAGGAGTCCTTTCCTGCTTTTGCAATAGCAGTAAGTTTCAGTTTACAAAACAGTTTCCCTGGGACAAGAACACAAGGCATTTGACAGCCTTGTTAGAGGTAAGCTGTTTGGGAATGGTTTTTTTTCCAGACCATTTTTGTAACAAAACAAAATCCTACTTCATCTAAAACTAATCCTTTCTATGAGAATTAATAGTTCTGAGAGACTTAGCTGTAAAAATTTCATTTTTTTTAATCAAATGGCCTGTTTTGATATTTTTGCATAGGAAACTCTAGCTGAAAAATAAAGCTCTACCTCAAAATTACCTTCATTTTAACACTTAGTCACAAGAACACCAAAACAAGAAAAGAAATCAATATGTTTTGAAGTACTCAAAGCTGGGGGGAAATCCCAACAAAAAAAAATGAGAGAAAGAAGGGCTAGCTGTATTTTAGTTTTTTGGGTTTTTTAACATTCAGGTTTGTCTTTAGAATAATTCTCTCAAAGCCTCAAATATTTTCTCCCACAGAGGAGAATTATTTCTAGTCCAGTTTCTTATGGATTCAGTAGTAAAGCAGTGTCCTCCACGATAGACAGTTTTGCAAATGCTGTTTGAGAAGGGAAGGAAATCTAGCCCAGTCAGTCTCTTAGTGGAACTACTCAAGCCAAGGGCCTTTCCCACATGATGTTAGGGGTACTTGCTTTCTCTCTGATGCTTTCTAGACAGCACTCATAGAGTAAAAGGCATGGTGTCTCTGAAGAGAGGGGTGTGGGGAGGTTTGGGCTGCGCAGTGAAGTGCCACTGTTTGTGTGAGCATGTACTGGGAGGCTGGACAACATGAAAACTGAGCTCTGCTGAGTTTCCATCCTGCTCCTACCTCCAGTGCTGTCCTCTAGTGACTCCAGTTTTTTCTGACATCCTTACCCTACAGGAAGGGAGGAGATACGTCCCCGGAGGAGCTGGGGGCCCAGCCATGAGAGCTGTGCCCAGACCCTCTTTTGCCACGCTGAAGAACTGGAGATGTTTCCCCCACACACCACTAAAGATAGGTATCTTTAGTGTATTGGTAAGGTGGAGCATTTTTGACATCTCTTGTGATGGACATAAGGCTTTTCAAGTATGCTGCTGTGCTTGCAAGGCCTTGCAACAACCCAGAGTTGCCAAGTAGGACTGAAATCATTCACCCTCCTTACCCACTGCTTGTCCCACAGCCACTGGTAATGCTGTATGGTCTCTAGAGCTGCCATTAAATGAACTTGTAAATAATCTGGACAAGATCCTGGGAGCGATGATTTCTTTGCTGATGGGGCAGGAACTGTTAGAGATTGACCTACTTTTCTGTTCTCCCACCTCCTATAGGACTTTATTTCAAGAACTCTCTTCTCTGTCTCTTTGCTTTGGTGCTTTGTTGCACTGGGTTTTCCTCCTTCAGAGTTTTATTGTTACCATTGTTATCTCCTCTGCTGTCTGCTGCTTTTGAGAACCAATGAGGAAAACAGTCACAGCTTAGGACTTGCCATGAACAGAGTCTGAGTAAATCCATCCATTGCTGCCATCAAGGCCAGCCTTAATACAGATTTGTTCTGTACAGAAATTCTAAAATTTTCAACCTAAAGCTGTAGAGAATTATCTCAAAGGCACCAGCATGGCAGTAGAGCTGCTGTGGAAGTCTCAGAGGTCTGAGAAAACAACATGGACTGGGTTGAAAGAGGCTTTATGTAATAATTCTTGCTCCACCTTCCACTGATGTCTCAGATGAGTGGTCCTCGCCCTTTCCTGAATTAAAAAAGGCTGGCCAAAAAGTCCCTTCCAGCAGGTCAGCTGTCTGCTGCTTCTTGATAAACATGCTTTATGTCAAACAACTTAGGTCAGTGCAAGCCTTCTCTGCCCTTGCGCCACTCTGCTGTTGTGATAGCTGCTGCTGCCCTTCCTGCTGGGAATGGGTGCACTTGGCAAAGGGAGAACACCACGGCAGGTTGTGGGAGAGGAAGCATATTGCTGACGGAAAGGAAGAAAAAGGTGGAGTCCAAGATTTTGTGCAAGGCCCCCTCCCAAAATCCTCTTAATCATCTTGTGTCACACCCCTGTTTAATTCCAGGAAGTCCTTAACTCTTACCTAGTTCTCCAAGTATTGCCATCAGCAAGAAAATAGTGCTTAAACAAAGTGCTGATGAGGCCTCTGGAAGCCTCGAATGGTCTTTGGTGACTCCAATCCAGAGCCAGCCAAGGCACAGTGGATCACCTCTTGAAGGTTGGCCGTCCCCAGAGTAGCCCTGTGAGCCAAACCCAATGAGCAAATCTGTGTGGAATGGTTCCATGCTGCAAAGGCTGTTTCATGTTGTTTTAAACTCAAAATATGGAAAATTCAGAGCCAGCACTAAATATTTGTTCCGCTTTCAAAGCTGAGCATCAGGGAGCCGTTCCTGAAATAGTGGATTCCTGTTCTCTGAGCCCAGATATTCTTATAGCATGGGTCTTGCCAGTGTTTTCCTTTCCTCCTGCTTCCCACATGAACGTGTGTGTAGATTCCTAGCCATCCATCTTTACCCTTTAAAGTTGGTGTGAGGGGTAGCAGCTGTTCCTTCTTCAACAGAGGTGGCAATAATATTGTACAACTTGTTTTCAACCTTAATCAGTAAATCTTACCACACAAGTGATCCTATTTCTTGCCAGAAGTGATAAATAGGACTCAATTTTGGAGCACATGAAATGTTAGACAAAATACATTAGTCAAAGACACTTCAGAGTATCAGTTACTTTCCTGTGGTATGTAAGTAATAATTCAATCCTTAAAACCTTCCACCTGGATTTGGAAGGTCACCTGAGCTGCTGTTGCAGGCATTTAGCAGTGAGTTAGAGTGTGAGGTAGCAGTCAATTGATAGATTGCCCTGTGTTTCCATTTATGTAACTAGAAACAGCAGTAGATTCCAGCCTGACATTTGAGATACTGGTCTTTACTAATCCATTTTACTGGGTCCAGGCTGGGATGTTCCTGTCACTTGCTATCATTTTACACAGGCAGCTAATCTCAAATTATCACAGCTTTATCCCTTCTTTAAATAGCACAAGTTGTGCGGACCTATGGTAATGACAACGCAGAGAGATGCACCAAGCACAAATGATCATCTCCTGAAGGTCAGTTGTCCCTTCCTTCCTCCTCTGGCATCTGCCTTTGCCCTAAAGTGTGTGCAGCTGAGAGAGGTTATCCTGAGTGAACCAGAGGAATCAAGAGATAATATACTTAGAGAGGGGAGTTTTTCTTTCCATATTGTGTCTGCTCTGTTTCCTTGCCCTGAGTTAAACCTGTTGCTCCTTTCAGGGAAGGAAGGTGCTGAAGGAAGGCAGGAAGGTTATCCCCTTGTTACTGGTCATGTGCACTGCAGTGCTGGTGAAGGGATCTGTCAGATTTAGCTATGTTTGACTTAAGTGCTGCACAAAGCTGAATAAATGATGTGGCTTGGAGTGATGGAGTTGCATCACTTCCGAAAGAGGTTGGTGCGAGAAGGGATAGATTCCACCTGCAAGTCTCCCAACAGGTTTCTTCCTCTGACCAAAAGAAGAGCAAAGGTGAAAGTTTTGAGAGTTTTAACAAGGTTTTCTGCTTTTTCCCCCCAAGCAATCATGTTTGTGCTCATATGCAGAAATTTTCTTTCTAATCCAACAGAGGAGACATGATGTAGAGGAAGTCAGAATGATCAAGAAAAATCACAGTTTTCTGTGCTGCAGCCTGAGAAAAAATATGTTCTCACTTACTGCACTTATATGTTACCTGCATCATATTTCAGCACCGTGAACTGGAAAAGAATGAAATCACTTGTCAGAATTTTGAAACAAAAGATAATGAAAAAATGTGAGTTATGACTCAAATAGTTGAAAAGTGGGAAGCGATCTGATAAATTCTGGGGCAAATCACAGGAAAGCCAATAGAGAAGTGAAGTTAGGAAGGGATTAGGAAAAGGTGATAAAACTCATGGTAATCATTGATTAGTAGAGGTAACAGTTTTGATATCAACTTAAACATACACCTATTGAAATTTCTGTAAGATATGATTTTGTTCCACATAATGTTCGGAGTAAAAAAAACCCCAAACTCTAACTACGTAAGACTAAACAGAGGCACCAAATGAATTGAATTCTGGCTAATAGTCCTGCTTTCTAAAGTAATTGTAAATGAGAAGGCATTCAGAATTGATGTTCCTGAGAGATATACCAAAGGGCTCATTCTTTGAGGCTCAGAGTACTCAGTTGCTTGGGTTTTGACCTAAGAACACATGACATATTTCATTAGACAAAGACAATGATGATGATGCAAGCAGTGATGAAGTAATATATAACACTGTCAAGAACAGACCTATTCTTTAGCATCTTCTGCATTGTCAGGTAAACTGATCTCATCCCCAAAAATGCGTATTTGAATCTTCAGCCAAATTCAAGGTGCTAACAGACCAAAGGTGTCCTTTTATAGCTGTGCCATTTGACTGGAAGATTGTGTTTTGGAAACCAGTGACTCAGGCTTGTTTATAAAGGACAGTCAGCTACACACGCTCTCCCTGTGTGATACAGTGTACCTGAAAGCAAATGTTGCTGTCTCCCATCAGAGCAGATTGCTGAGTAAAGGTCAAGGAGGTGGTATTTCCATGTGTACAGCATTAATGAGACCATTTCTGAAATGTTTACAGTTTTAAAAGGATTTTGACAGATGGGCAGAGAACAGAGACTGTCTGAGCTGCACGAGCATAGGCTGAACTGTGCTGTCCAAAAAGAGGCAAGAAAATCTAAATCAGTTTATTTTATCAAAGATGACATTTTATATTGATCCACTAACAACTGAAAGCAGGGAGAGAATTAATAATGGCAGATTATCTCTGGACGTAGCAAGGTGGTTAAGTGCTGGAGGTGGACAAATACAGGTTAGAAAATGGGCAACTAAAAATGCCTCTTGCTTTCAGTGTCAGCAACTAACCACTTAACTCAGGATGCAGGGTTTGCCTGTTACATTAAATAAACACTGAATCCTTTCCAAAAAAATATGATTCCAGCAAACAAGAGCCTGTGGTGAAGGCACAAGTGTTGTGGTAAAAACGCTGTGGGCATTATAGTTCAAGCAGGCCAGGCTAAGTGAATTCATTAATTTCAGAGGCTCTAGGCAGAACTGATTTCTCCCACATCCAGTACCTCGTGTTTAGCTCAGTTTGCCTGCTCCCTCAGTGCCATTCCTGGTTTGTGTTAGAGCATGCAGGATACCCTCCTGTCTCCTTAGCTTAGGGCTGTCCCTAGGGGAAGGGTGTCTTGTGCTCTGGAGTTGTAACGTGTGAGGAGACCCAGCAAAGCGTCACTGGGTTGGTCCTGTGGTAGCAGTGTGAGGGCCTTAGGGGAGGAAAGCCTGGCCCTATGGATGCTTTGTGCTATTCTAGTGATTAAATTCCCTGGGGAAGGAAGCCAGACTGTGGGTCAGTATCATGATCCTGTTCAAAACACAAACAAGGATGAAATCTGGATCTAATAATCGTTTTCACCTCATGGCTGCCAGTTATTAGGTTCCACAGCCAGGATGTTACTCTTGGGTTTGTTTCACTTCTGAACACTGCAAGTACTGAGCAAAGGTGATGGTTTTCACAGTAGTTTTTGAGCTGTGGGCAGCCTTCCAAGAAGAATGTGAAAGGACAAAGTTCTTAATACAAATGAAGATACCAGGATGGCTTTCCTGGGTCTGTGAGGCACTGAATATTTGTGTCAACTTGCAACTGTTTTTCAAATTTGTTATATCGTCAGTATATAAATAATGTAGAAAACAGTATTAGGCAAACAGTACATAAACACATTAAAGGCTGAGCAGTAACAGATGTACTGCACATATTTATGTAGGAAAGTCTGTATCAGGATGAGTTTCTCAGTCAACTGTGGGATCTGAATCTTAGTTTTGGGACAGCAGGAACCTGTCAGGGACTGAAAGTGCTGGCTTTTACACGCGTGAATCAAGATTGGCCATCGCCAACTTTCCTTCATAGGTGCAATAGGGATAGAAATGTTAGACATTTGCCTGTGCTTGGATGTAAGAGGAGGCATTTTATGTTAGGTAGCAGGCACACTGCAAAGCCATTCCTTGCTAGCTTAGGGGACTGAAAGGAGTGGGGCAGCAGGCACACCTGTCTTCATGGTGTAGTTTATATGAAGTGACTGCACCCTGGAGAGTGTGATGGGTGGCAGGAGTTAAGTAGGAGTGAGAGGCAGGGGTTTACTAACCTTTCTGAGAGGGAGGCAGGAGTTGAAAGAGACACACAGAGAGTCATTACTCAGTGTAGAGATAACAGTCTCACCCGTGAATGATCAGCCTCTGCCACCTCAGAGGTCAGCACAGGCAATCTGTGAAGCTTGTCTGGTATGTGTGAGCTGCAATGATGTGGTAAAACGTGTGTGTTCTCTGTGTGAGTGTTTGATACCTGAACCATCCTGCTTAACATGCCATGGGCCAGGAATAAGTGCCTGCAGAACAAATACACTGAAAAAGCCCCTTGAATCATTCTGTAAGGCCTTTCTCCTCCTTCTGGCACAAACACTGCAGAGCAAGGCCTTTTGCAAAGGTAGTGAGTAACATATCTCATGGTTTTTGATGTACTTTGACTTCTTGGAAGGCTGGAAGAACCTTGACTTTACACCCATTTGTAGCCCAGATTAATTTCCCAAATGGAGTAAACATCACCCTCAGAAGAAGGACTTGTGATACTGGTATGATCGTGTCTATACTGGGGCCTTTCCTTTGACCACGTTCTAGATGGGGTGATTTTTAAAATGTATTATTTTCACAGCAATGCTAGAGCCAAAGTATAGAGTAGGTTTAAGGACTGGGGTCCTACATGTCTTCCTTTCATAGCGATGGTGTTGCCCTTGGGCTTGTTCTGCTTCATGGGACAGATTTAGAAAAGCTTGTTTTGATAAACTGTTTGCTTGCTTGGCTTGGCATTCCCAAACACTGTGTCAACTTTCCACAGAGCTGTCTTGGTTAGGACTGTTGGGGAATTCAGCTTGCAGCACTAAGCCTAGAAGTGGCATGACTCAAGGACAACATAATTGGCTTTATTACTTTTCTTTCCTGAGTAATTACACAAGAATTGCCAAGCTACTTTCCAAAAATGGGAAGAGGGGGTCTGAAATGGATCTGAATCTTCTGTTGGTTGTTTGGGAGTTGAGATGAGATATTAATTGTGATAATTGTGATAATGATGGTAATTGTAACACTTTTCTTTGGGTGGGAGCTGTTTCTAGATGTGCAGCTCATCTGGTGTGGGTTTTTCTGTGGCTGCTCATGCAGCACAAGCCAGTTTCTTGTGTGCCTGCTGCCAGCTACTTGGAGAGCAAGTGTCAGGGAGTCTGCGCTCATACCAGCAGGAGGAGAGGGGGAAAACATGTAGGGAGAAAGCTAGAGATGAGACCTGAATACTCAGGACCTGATCCGTATCAAGGGGTTTCCAAAGTACATAGACAAGTGTCTTGGCTGCCTGGAAGACCTTCGTGGCTCATGCTGTCCCTCCTAATCATCTCTCTCCCATTTTAACACTTTGTGTCCTGAGCTCCACTGTGTAGATACACAGGTGGTGAGTACCTGAAGGTGGCTTAGTAAACATAGGAAGAATGCAAAATAAAATGGAAATAAAATAAAATGGAAACATGGACAGGGTGAGCTGGAAACTAAACACAGAAAAGTATGGAGAAGGCTGATGGGGGAAGTTCACTACTTTCTTGTAGGCTGGCATATTTGCTAAGAGGAAACAAATAAGGTATGGGCACATGACATTTCTTCAGACCTCCGTACTTGGAAACTTGTCTGTTGTTTTCTTAATTTCATTTTGCCTAATGCAAGCTATTGCTTCTCTGAGACCTGTTTGTCATTTGTATCCTTATAGTACTGTAGCTCTGCCCATCATCAGGGTGCTGACAGAGAAGTGGTTTTGCAGGCATTTGTTAATGGAGGGTAGATGCCGGAGGGATTCTGGTTTGAACGTTGTTTTATTTGTGGAGGCAAAAATTCTGAAAACTGAAGAAAATAAGTGCAATGAAGAGGAAATGAAACCTTATTCTAATTTCCAACCTAAACATATTACTGACCAGGATAAACATATTTTCAGTCTGTGGGAATGACACTGTCTTTCAGCTGATGTCACACACTCTTTTCTGCTCTATTTCCCCACCAGGAGTGTTTTGGGGCAGCAGTCAGACCCTCCTTCACCTTCCCTCACCCAGGCTCAGCTCCTCAGCTGGCTGGGCTTTCACTTCAGGAGGTCTCAGCCAGCATGAGCTGGTGGTTGCCAGGAGCAGTAGTCCCACCCTTCATCCTGTGCCACCTCCCAGGCATTTGCCCGTCTGGAAGCAGAGCTGGCCGCTGCCCTTCCCTCCTCACCCTCCAGCAGCCCTCTTCTTCCACACTATTATTTTTAACCTGGACTGGAGTCTTGATTTGCTTCACCCTGTCACCTCCTGCTTCTGCCAACAGAAACAGACTGTGTGATACTACAGAGTTAACCCCAGCTTTTTCAGGCTTCCCAAAGCCCTTCTCAGCCTGGGCAGCTCAACTCCATCTGCTGGAAATATTCTCCCTGATCACATGGAAGATGTCACCAGCCTTTTCCCCTGCTAGGATTGTGAGAACAGGCTCGTATTGCCTTTGTCCTGGAGAAGCTTGGCACAATGTACCTAGGCTTCAGGGAAAAGTTATCAGATCCCACAGTACTTTCATAACTTGTAAGATATGCTAGTAGTCAGCTTTCCTCATGCTTTCCACTATAAAATTTCACCCATTCTCTTGTTATCATCCTCAAGACTGTTCCACCCATGATAGTCAAGGAGAGTATATTCTCAATAAATAGCTGTTATAATTGTAAAGTTGTGGGACTAGGACTCTAAACTGGAAGATGCACCAGAAATACATCTCTGCATGGACTTTCTACATTTTATTTCAGAGTCTGACTGTGCTGACCTCAGTAGACTTCAAGCATAATCCATCACCTTACACCCCTTCTGAAGTCAATAGGGGCAGGAACCATCTGATCTAACTGCACAGGTGTGCACTATACACAGCTATAGCTGGAGCAGTCAGACTCCCTTTGTAGTCAGGGGAGAGTAAATGTGTTTTGGCATTAATCAGTCTGACCTATTTTAGCTTTCTGCCCAAGTACATCTTTTCACGGAGTGTAACTGAGTTGCCAATAATGAGTTCAAATTTGGATATCTTCATCAGCTGATGTGTACCCTCAAACTTTCCAGTTACTTCACCTGGCTCCAGACCAGGTCTTGGCAGATCAGCATTTAGTCATGACCACTCACATAGTTATAACGAAAATAATTTTGGATTTCTTGCCTCAGAAGATCCTTAACTAAGTGGATGCAGTGCTGTTGGAGACAAGGCCCACAGGTCATTATAGCTTAGCTGCACTATGTGTCAAGAGATACTCAGTGATGACTGATACTGTTTCTATACCTTTAATGACAAATAACAGTTTATAGTACAAGAATGTCAGTATAATTCAGGTAGGAAAAGGACTTTTTGAGCTCACCTAGCCCAACCTCCTGCTCAATGCAGGGCCAGCGGTGGAATCAGCCCAAACCACTCAGGGCTTTGTTCAGCTGATCTTGAAAACCTCCAGGGATGGAGAGATGTTGTGGTGTCTCTGGGCAACTTGCTAGTGCTTTGGCTGTCCTTGGGGAAAATTACTTTCCTCATATCAAGTCAGAAATTCCTCTGTTTTGATGTACAGTTTTTGTCTCTCACTCTCCCACCAAGCACCTCTGAAGAGCCTGTCATGATCTTCATGGTAGGTACTGTCGGGCCCCTGATAGATCACCCCCAAAGCCATCGCTTTTCCTGGTCCCTCAGCCTCCCTTTACAGACTGGGTGCTCCGGCCATGGCTACTATAGTGGCCCTACACTTAAACCACCCAAGGCTATCGGAGTGTTTCCTGTATTGGCGGGGGGGATGGGATGGGTGAAACTGGACACGGTGTCTAGATATGCTCTACTGGGCACAGAGCAAAGGGGAAAAACCACCTCACCACATCTTCTGGCCATGCTCCTGCCGGTGCAGCCCAGGGCTCTGCCAGCTGTCCCTGCTGCCAGTGTGGGCTGCTAGCACACATGTAACTGATTCCCTGCCAGCACTCCCACATCCCTTCCAGCAGCCAGTTGCTCCCCAGTCTGTACTATTCCATTGACAGGGTTTTGGCAAAGGTTTTCTATGACTGAGAGCTGTGATAAGAAGCAGCAATCACTCATTCATTATCATTAAGCTATGCATTCAGTATAACTTCAAAAAAATCAAAAGTCTGTTGGTATTTATTTGGAATATTTTTCCTAAAGCAAAATGCTCACTGGGATTCATTATTTAGCTGAATCCTGACATGAAATAGAAGTATGAATCTGATGTGTGAACTTTCAACAGCTTACATAAAAGGAATAGATAATTCCGTTTCTAGGAGATGCTGGTGCTGTTTGGAATAAAAGCCATGAAGCACTGAGGTGCTCAGGCTGGTTGTGTACAGGCTTTTTATTTTCTTTTCAGCACAGTGTTGGTGTGCACAACATTGAATTCACCCTTGTGACTCCCTTGTGAAGCAGGAATGAGTCTCACTCTCTGTTGAAAAGGGAGAAGCCATAGTGCAGAAACCCAGACACCTCTGACCTAATTTTAATTGTCAGAAAGTTAGACATGCAGTCCCAGGCTAGGAATCCACAGTCGTTCTAGAAAGGGAGAAATGGGTCCCTCCAGGGTTTCCTGGATTTCACTTCTTCCCTCCTTGTTTTCAGAGTGAGAAATAGCCTGTCTGTTTTCACTGGCACTGGCACAACCTGAACAGTCCATCTAAATTATTAATCTTTAAGTAAGGCTTGGGGCTAAAATCCTAGTTAAAGCTAAGCCTTGGCATTATGATTTAAGTGGTTCTTCCCCAGACAAGTCACAGAGAACTGAGAGTACTTCTAGTTTTTCCTCCAAGTTAAACAAAGCCTCCAGACCATCCCTTCTGTTGCCTGAGGGGTGCCATGGAAGTTGGTGGGGAGGGTGGGAGGGAGAACTTTGGGACATGGCAAACACACTATTCTCTTCCTCCTCTCTTACTCCCACCTTTGGCAGGAGTTTTTCACTGCATTGGTTTTGGCATAGATTTGTTGCTGCTGGGAAGGTGAACAGTGGGTTTATTTGGTGTTTCCATTCCCATCTCCTTGCATCTTTGGATGATCCTGGCAAAGCAGACAGAAACTGCCCTCTGCTTCTGATGAAAAGGGACCTAACTTTGTGGAAAAATGTTGTCTTTTGGCTGCCAGAGTGCTTCGAGATATTCCAAATTATTGCAGTAGAAATGGCACTGAAATATCTCTACTTTTCCCTTCTGTGTCAGTATCTTGTCTACTAATTTCATTATCACCACTGAACCACTTGTTTTCTTCAACACCTCTGCAAAGGCCTAGATAGAACCCTACTGCTAGTGAATTTTGTTGAGGGATGGAAAGTTTTGAGTTTGTACAGTTTGAGAGATAAACTGATCCCTTATGTTGGAGTAAAAAAAAAATCCCTCGTGTGTATGCAGCACGAAGCTAAATGGCAGCTCCCTGAGACTCAAACCACCAGATTTATTTCCAGCCTGTGGGAATTCTGGCTGGCTTGCACTGCTTACAGGTTTGAGTAGGAGGATGCTTCAAATGAAGGAACTTTAATACTGACAAGAAAGTTTGATTGCTTTTTTCCTAAGTGTTGGAGAGCTCTCTTGCACAACCAGCTCACACTAATGAGAAGTGCTGAGGATCCCCATCCCAGGGACCGCCCCAGTCTTTCTTCAAATGTACCCTGGTGCTTGGGTTATAAGAGTCGTGCAGTAACCTAAATGACAGCTAGTCTCAATTAAGATTTAGTTTGGAGGCTGAAAACTATCCAATGATTTAGTCTCAGGGATTAGGGAAAACAAAACCTTACCGACGGCTGGATAAAATTCACATTCCTTTCAATTGTGATCATCCTACATAAAGGAAATGTTTGAAATGTTGGCAGTCTCCTATGATATGCCTGTGAAAGTTATTATATTGCTTTAAGTAATTTAAGAAAAAAGAACCAAGAGCTATAGCTCAAATGTGTTATATAAATCTTTGTTTTTACAAAAATAGTTCGACTGATGTCAGGTCCCAGTGGGTGACCTTTAAAAGAGACCACATCAAATGGAGGGGCAGAGCTGCAGTTCTCCACCCCCACTCTGGCTCTTCTCCTCCTCGCTTCTCCTCACCAGAGTGCCTCTAGACAGCTATGTCATCTGTAGCCATAAAATAAATTGAAGAATGTCTGTCTCACGAAAGGCAAAAGAGGAGCTATTTTCTCATCTCCGTTGAAGTGGGCCATGTCTCTGTCTGGGCTGAAAAGTGAGCTGTGTACCTGCATGGGGGCTTACATGACTGTAAAAACCTCATCCTCCTTCTTCCTCACCTGAGATCAAGACATCCTGTATTAAGAGGGATTTTTTTTTTTTGGTGGGGCCTGGGCAGGGCATGGCAGGAGTTCTATCTTCGTGCCACTTTTAATTTGCTGTACAAATTAATGTAAAAACAGCATAAACTGCTACTCCTGTATCAGCATTCAACTGTTAATCCTAGAGGAAGGAGAAAGGCCCTCTGAAAATCAAAATTTCTGAAGCTGTTTGGTTGCAGCTTAGAAAAAGAATATTTTCTGTACTTCTTTGAATCAGAAAGAGAAGTAGAAACAGTCAATGCTATCATGAAACAGGGGTGTCTTATTTTTAGAAAGCCATATGAGAGTAATGTAAGGCAAAATAAAGTCCTGCTGAAGTGTCCTGCCTGAGACATTTAGAGATGCTGTACTGGCAGACAAGAGTTCATATATTCAGAGAGAAACAGACTAGTATTTGGAGGGAGGTAAAGTTTAGTAAAAGCAGATTAGTTTCCTTGTGGTCTGGGGCAAAGGTGGGGGAGAGGGATGTGGGTGATTCTTAGTCATCTGCTCCCCTATAACCAAGTTGCCTGCTTCAGAACGTCATGTGAAGCTGGAGAAGAAAGGACATGCTGGTGCCCAGCGAGCCATGGCAGCATCCCTCAGCCTTTGAACCTTAGTGACAAGGTCATTTCTTGCACTTCAGATGATGTGTAAAGTAAGATTAGTTTTCCCTTCTTTAATTCTTTCCATGAACACATGAACAAATAACATCTTCTCAGGTGTTTCAGTCCCTAATATTCCTCTTGCAGAACCTTTTGGGCCCTCTCTAGGATCAGACAACCAGTGGGAGGAAGCCAGCAGATTGACAAGGTACCTTAGAGAAAAAATGTCACAAAACTTAGACCAGCTCTGATTTAAGCATCCCTAAAGGCCACAGAATCCTTTAGAGCTCTTCTGTTCATGCTGAATGCATGGATATTGCAGCCATTTCCGTAACAACAAGTAAGGTCCAGAAACAAAGATTTTTGTTTCTCTGAAAGATCAGTAGAAAATCACAGAATTATTTGGGTTGGAAGGGACCTTAAAGACCATCTAGTTCCAACCTTCTTGCTCTGGGCAGGGAACTCATGATGAAGCAACAGGCACAGTTTGAACATCCTTTTTGGGCAGGGAGCCCAGTGCTGTTCAGACACAGGACAGGAGGACCTTGGTCAGTAATTAGGCAGAGGAAAGAGAACAAATATATATATGGGCTTGATCCCTGTTTTTTCTTTACCTCAAGGAAGATGTCTAGGCGATGTATTGAGAGTCCAAAAAGAATACAGGGTGGAACAGTTTTGGGGCATATTGACCTTCCAGCTTTTTTTTCGTCATGCCATGCAGATACAACCACTGAGTTTTAAATCAGAGGTATCACGAAGATTAATCAAGAACATTTAATTGTTGCTCTGTAATATGCTGATCTGCCTAAGACTTCTGTGAATTGGTTTAGATCTCCATTTTTACAGCTGACTAGGGAGAACTGTTGATGTCATCTTGGACAGAAGGTCTGAGGGTCTGAGCACAGTCCACCATATGCTCCAAAACAAGTAATGGCATATAATTTACTATTTATTCTATCATTCACAGGCAGAGAAGAGTCTTTGCTTTTCAGGCTGTTCACCAGACACTGTTAGAGTGTTTTAAGTGTTTGATATTCATGACATACTCTTTGGTTAGTATTTTATTAATTCAAAGTGTTTTCCCACTGAGTGGCAAGAACTACAGTTTCCAGTTTTAATTCTTGAAAGTACAACTTTAAGATTTCTTTAAAATGCCAATATTTGCTTAAAATATGCAACTTCTGATAAAATGCCTGCCACCAAGTTTGTATGATAGGGCACTTAGAGAATGCTTTGCTTTGAAAGAGCAAATTTAGGTGAGAGTAAGCAATTTAAAATTATTTTGTTTGCAAAAAAGCAAGCCATAACCTACAACTGAAGTCATTCAGAGTAGCTGTAAAATAATCTCAACTGTCATTATCAATTAACCCACTTTGATTACTGAGGGCAAACTCCAGGAGCAGAGAACAGTCCTAAGTTTGGATGCAGGAGGACAGGCTAGATACATAGCAGGGACTTGGTGACAGGAATCTGTTACATTTTTGTGTAACAGCTCCGTCAAGTTTGTGCTTTCTGTGGGAAACCATGCAGATTAAAAAGCAGAGTGTAGTGGTAAGGAGAAAAATTCACTTTTGGGGAAGGGTTAGTGGGATGACTGGCAGAAGCAATTCATGTGGACTGTTCAGAGGATGATGGAGAATGCCATACCTTCCCCAAACTACTTCTCCCTTCCTCATCCCCCTTCCCACTTGAAAAACCAGATTCCTCCTCCCCTGTTTCCACTCCTCTCACATCCTCTGTCATAGACCTGAATTATGAATTCCCCTGCTCTGAGATGTTTTAACCCACACACCTTCAAAGCTTGGTCCCCACATGTTCATTTGTCTCTGCTATCCAGCTGCAGGCTATATCTCTCAGCCACAGTAGGTCCCCTGGCTCTTCCCAGTAGGAGAGCTAAAGCTCATCCCAAGAGGCAGTGTGGCTTCTCTGATGAAACAGAAATTGCTATTGTCAACCCTCTTCTGTTTTGCTGAGAAGCAGGCAAAAAAATGTCGTGTTCCATGCACTTAGCCTCAGCACGACACTCCAATGTCCAGCCTTGGTTAAGCTTTGCCTGCTGTTTATACCATGCTTTTACCAGCAGAGATTAATTATTTTTAGCTGACCCTGTGAAGTAGCGTTGCTTCAGAGGAAGCCTCAGCCCTGAGATGAATTTTCTCTCTGTTATTTCCTAGCTTAGGGAGGTCCATCCATCGGATGTGCAGCTGGTGGATACTGACTTCAGCAACTTACAAGAGGGTTGTTGAGGGTTAGGTGAGGTTAGGTTGCTACACAGGTGTCTCCAGCCTTGCCTTGTCTTTTTGGTGGAATTGTTCACTTCCATACAAATTCACTGGTGTTGCAAATTACTTAGCAAAATTTACTCAACAAGCATTTTATCCAAGTGTATTTTTTAGCCCTGGAAACGGTTCCTTCAAAATAGTCTGAAAGAGGGCAAAACAATGCATTTGCTGCTTTCAATACAAAATGTGACTTAAGTCATATCCTCATATCCTTTTGTCATATCCTGTTGCACCCTGACTGGTGTAACTGAGAGAGGCTGGGCTGCCTGTGGCAGGTCACCACATAATATTTCCTGAGTACTCATGCTTGTTCTCTGTACCATCACAGATCAGTCATGAACAGCTGCAGAAAGTGAAAGAGGGGCAGGTACTGCTGACACAGCTTTGTAGTCGTTATTCAAATAATGTTCACAGATGCTTTCTTACCAAAACATATTTTGCTTCAGAAATCAAATGCCACTAGCATTAGAAAACAGCTCACCCACCACCACAGACTAGGAAGTACAGCAATTAAATTATGTTCCTCCACCACTGTGAATTGCCTAAATAAAGAAAAATCAAAAAGAAGAAAAAGTTGTGTGTAAATTCAGCCACACGAAAATCTTTAGGCTAGCAAGCCTTGGAATGAACAGGATTGACTGAGGCAGACCTATGGTGAAATCTCCACTTGCAAAGACTGACATCTTTTGTCTTTAAAACTCTATTTAATTATATTTGAACTTTCTCTGTTTAGAGAACTAGCAGTATATCCTGATGCTTTCAGGACTGACTGAAGCATACTTTACTGTAAACTCAATGCTGAAAAGAAAATCGAAAACTTCCTATCTGATAAATATAATCAGTGATATAATTAAGTGATAATGATCTGTTTGGTAATGCATAGCTTGGAATAAGTATGGTCTTTGTCCAGAAGAGTTTACAAGGTATTTCCTCTTGGCAAACAGCAGGTACGTAGGTTTTGACCCCTTTTCAAACAGGAGTGGCAAAAAAATTCACTGCTATCAGCCAACTTCCTGCTTTACCTTTGGAAATGAGGTGGGACTTCTCTGATTGCTCATGAAATGTATCTTCCTCAAACAACTTACCAGGATCCAAGTAGACAGAGGAGTTAAATTGTGATGGTCAATTGTCACATAGAAAAAAATATTTCAACAAAAAAAGCCCATGAGGGTAGAATAGCAATTAATTTGGCCTTTAACAAGGACAGAATTCAAATCAATTGATAGTGTTGTCAAAAAAATCAAGAAGGTCACTACACATTCAAATGGGGAGGGACCAGGCTGTTTACAGGCTTGCAGGCTCAGGCTCAGCTACTGCACCTCTGCAGAACATCAGCAATCACAACAGAGAGGTTTTGCTGGGCAGCACTTACCTTGCCAGGGACGCTGTTCCTGATTCCCTCCTCCAACCCTTCTCATCGGGTTTCTCCTGTCCTCGGAAAGGTCACTGTAGTCCAAGGAAATCACACCTGCCCATTGGCTCGATGCAGAAGGCTTGGTTGTACGAGTACATTTTTACTCCATGTCCCCTCTTTTTTTTTTTGTAAAGACAGAAACCACGAATGTTTTTCTTCCGGTTTTAGTTATTTCCTCTCTTCTTGGCAAGCTTTGTTTTTGACAGGGTTTGTCAGATATTTGGGCTGAGTGGTCTTCAAATCAGAGAGCCCAGAGAGAGAGTCCAGTAGTGATCTGTGTCTGTCTTGTAGTCACCAAATTTGGTGGAACTATGATGGGTAATAATGTCATTTTATCATCATGATTTACGTGGCAATCCCAATTCCTGAGGATTTTTCTAACCTTGCTACAGTGCTCAAAAAAGAGCCTTGAAGCTCTGAAAAGTTAGATCAAGGCAGGGAAAAATCTAATTAACTCAGGAGAAAGGCACTAATGTCCAGCAGGTGGTCATGCTGGTCTCCTTCCTAGGACTGAATTTCCCTCGTGCTTCATGATCCAAGCTGGCTGCAGTTCCTAGCTTCATGGCTGCTAATTCATTTTGAGGTGGCAATGTCAGGGCCTCAGGTTCAGGCCCATAAAACCATGTTGCCAGCCTTGCCCTGGCTCAGAGTTTATCACCTCTGCAGGTGCAGCAGCCTGGCTAAGGTACCAGCTCCTACTTTTATGTAGGTCATAACTTAAGTATGACCACATGTCCCAAAATGCCTTTTATCAGCTTCAACCTGGCCACAGAGCCTGGTAGCTGAGCTTTCTGGCTTGTGATTCAAGCTGCACTGTGCTGCTGTGGCTGAAGCAGGGGCAGGCACCAAGCTCTAGCAACAAGGACTTTTCCTGCTTTTGCACCTTTTCCTTGTTAGACGGTGGCCCAGAGCCTGCAGATACCTCAGTGTCACTATAGGCTGTGTTTGGAAAGTCTGCTTCCCGCAGAAATGAACCTTCCTTAGCAATGGCAGGAGCTGCAACCATGTATTTGGGCTGCAAGTGTGTGTTACCTCTGAATTAACAGGGCAGGTAGAAGGCAGAAAACATCCTCAGGCATTTGGAAACCTTAGAAAATCCAACTAGTTAGACTGCATCAGGCCTGAACAGGCTGGATTTGTTATTCTGATGAGGTAAAAGTATTATTTTCTTAACCTACACAGTCCTCAGGGCAAACTGTGTCATATTGACAAAAGATGCCTCTTACTGCTGAAAAGAATTTACATTTTTGTAGGCATTTATAACCCTTTTCATATTAAATTCTGTTGTACTGAGAAGACTGCTGTTTTCTGTGTCAGTGAAGAGATGAAGCATTTGCCTGATCCTCAGAAGTCTCATTGTAGGTTTGTAATCTCTGAGCTGTAATTTCTAATAGAAAATTCCAGCTGGGATGTGGATAGATGCTCCTGAAAAAGTAAAATAATAGAAATCTTATGGTAAATGTAAGGAAACGTATCTGAGAACCTTCCGTGCTCCAGAAATGAAAGGTTAATTTTAGATGAAGAGAAATAACCAGATGCTTTTGCTGCAGTTTGTTGAGCACAAAAATATAATTACTTAGCTTTTCCCATCTCTTTCAAGTCTTCACTCCCAGCTTCTCTTTTTCCAAAGATGGACAAACTGATGCTGTGTGTCCAGATTGGTGCCAGCTGTGTGTCTTGTTATTTTAAATGGACATGGAAGTCAGTTTGTTCTTCCATGAGTGAAACCCATTCTTCTCCAAAATTTTTGGTTGTATAATAAGTTCCAGGCTTACTTGACCTAAAAAAGAAATTTAGCAATCCTTCCGGATGGCCCCAGGGTTGGTGAAAAATACCAGCAAGGTGTTGCTTAAACACCAGAAGAAAACAGACTCTTCCTTTCAGGCAGCTTCAGCTTATTTCAGACTGCATCCACATTACAAACATCAGCTACTGCTGCGTTTCTGGCTCACAGAACCTTTTCCTTACAGAAGGACTCCTGGTATAAACACCAGTGGCTTTACTACTGAACGATTTGCTGTCTGTTAATTCTTTTATTCTCTTACTGCCTACTTCTCTTTGGCCAAAATTTCTGGAAGTATTCCTCATTTAAAAGAAATCCTTTTCCTATTCAACACTGGTCCAACAGATCCATTTATTTTCCCAAACAGTATCTGCAATAATTTTCCCCAAAGTCCAATGGCCAACTTTTTTTCTTTTTTTCTAGATAAATCTGTGGCCAAATCACCTTCCCACAGCCCCATGAATCTGTATGTTTATAGCCCCCTTTGAGGTAATTAGTGTCTTGTAATGTTTAGACTCCTCAAGTTCTGTCTGAGCTTCAGCCCCCAGAGCTGTCTCTGTATCTGCACCCCAGTTCCTCAGGAAAAGGCGGTTTTACATAAAGTGCATTTACATAGCGCAGTTGTTGCATGAGGCATGACATGAAACAGACTTCGCACAAAAGAGACAGCAGGCTCAAGGACTTCTGTAATTGTTCCTTTCCCATTTTCACTGCCTCTGGAACATGGCTGTCATAGCAGGCAGTCCTGTTTAGCCCCATGCCCCTCTGAGACAGGGTCTGCAGTCCCTCAGCTGTCCCTGGAACACTGCTTAGCTAATTAAGCTTAATAGAGCAAGTCTCTAGTTGTGGCTCATTAGCATTTTTTCCCCCAATTTTCCTATGCCTTGACATAGAGTGACCTGTGATGAAACCTGCAAGCAGACCAAATACTCAGGGAGAGGTGGATGTGCCACCCCCAACTGTTCACAAAAGTGGTATAGAAGATTAAGGCAGTGGACTGAAAGCCAAAAGGCTTGAGGCTCTTTTCCCAACTCTGCTATGGACTGTGGTCTCTGATAAGAAATTCTGGCACATTTTTAATACCTTCTTTCTCTTCTTGGCAATATCAACTGCAGAGTCTCTTTGTCTGAGGATTGACTTTTGGCTTGTATTTTTTTTTTACATCATTAAAAACTGCTTCCTCTCCTGCTGGCCACTACATTAGACAGATACATTTGAAGTGATCCTCAGTACAAACCTTGAAAAATGACAGCAATAAAGAACAAGGAACTAGTGAGACTTGATTCTAAAAAACAAGAATTATACTTTGTGGGTGTCTGCATCAGTGTGCATCAGTGAGGTCCTGGGAACAGCTTCTTTTGGTTTTCCTGGAAAACTTGTATTCCAGATAGATCTGTGTTTTGGTGATTTGGTTCTGACTCTGCTAAACACTCCAAAAAACCTTTTCTTATTTCATTGGAACAACAGTCTACATTAAAAGTATCCTAAAGTATCGCAGTATCCCAAATGCAGAGATATTGAAACCAGGTACCAACTGTCTCCTTCTCATTTCAACGCACTGAGTTAATGCCTTTGCTGAGGGAATGAAGCTATCTTAAAGCATTAGCAGATACCAAAGAGTAAAACCATCCACTGAGTTTCAGCTGGGCTTAGGTCAAAATTATGTGAAATGATAAATCTATTGGGTTTACAAGTGAGGCTATAATTGCTCCAAATTGTGCTCAGGGCATTAGAGATTTGCTGGATGATTCATGGGCCAGAAGAAGCCTTTTACAGTAAATCTGGTCCCACATCTGGTTTGACATCGCAGTCTGAAAATGGGTACGACTTAGAGAGTTTTGTGTCTTGCCAGGAAGGCTAAAGCACAAAGCACTTGATATGTTTTTCACCCAGTGGAAACAGAATATTCCCGACTTCTGTTGGTTTGGATGCTGACTGGAGTGGTGGCTCTGAGGGGAAAAGACGACAGTGGCTCCTGGATATGTTTTACAAAACTGAAAATACATATCCAAGAGGTGGATTCTGAGCATGGTCTAAGCAGCAGTGTTGCATGACTCACAGCTGGGTTATAAATGGGTAAGCTGAACCCTTTCTGATACACCTCAGTGCCAGGGTGCAGCAGAAGTTTGCAGGAAGCAGTGCCAACAGGGCACAACAATTGCCACTGGACCGGGCAGCTGCTGTGTCTCGCAAACAAGACAGGTCTGGGATCACTGGGAAGGGAAGGTAGAGCACAAACCAAGCCATTGCAATGGGCCTGATGGATCCAATTCAATTGTCCTCAGGGTCCTGATTCACTTCATACCTTTGGGATGCTTGTAGTCAAAAGAAATAATAGAAATAAGTACTGTAAAATGGTCATCTTAATAACTTATAGTCAGCTGCACTTCAAATTCCTTTTTTTTACTGCTTTCTAACTGAAAGCTTCTAAGGCATGACTTTCTTTCAGGACACATAGATTATTGTGCTAAAATTTCTCTGGGATACTTTGTTTATCTGTGCTAAGGTTAGACTTCTCAACACACACTTAAGTAAATAACATAAAACCCAAGGACTATCTTTAGCTACTGCAAAATATTCTCCCTAAAATAATGAAGTATGTAACTGGTATTGCTTGAGCAAGAGTTTGTTGTACTGTTCCAGTATTTTTTAGTGTAGTTGGAAGAGGACAGAGCAATAGAGACTGTCTGGGAGTAAAGCACTTTTTCTCAGTGCTATGAAGAACAGCCAAGGCTGGCCCTGAGGCAGTAGCAAACCTGACTCCACAGATGACTGAGCAGTGCAGAGGCTGACGTGTGTACAGTGTTTTGACAAGACAGGGGTGAGCAGGGTGGTTGAGAAGCCTTTCTGGGGAGAAGTGTGAGATAGTAGTGTACAGCGAAGGGAAAATGAGAAAGGTGTAGATGTGGCACTCATTAAGGTCTGTGGGTTGTTGACAAGTGGGAGGTGTTCAGAGGCAAAGTTTTGTTTTGGGTGAAATACCCTTCGTTCATCCAAAGCTGCGTTTCTGGGCCAGGACTGGTGTAGGGGGCAAGAGTAGCTTTATAGGAAGGAATTGCTGAATGTGACTTGTGCAGGCACCATGCACGGTTTGTGTTTTCCACAGGGGAAGGAAAATGCGAGGGTGCCAGTTGTGTGCTAATGGATCACAAGATCACCCGGGGTCACTAACGTGACCTGCCCTTAAGGAAAGGGAATTAAATTGCTAGGCAGGGCATAAGAATATTGATGCTATTTTCTAAAGCACCAACAAGATGTTATCTAGAAATTTAGTCACCTACTTCCAGGCAAAATCAATTCATACTGGGACAGTTGCCGAGAGAGGTCATTAGGTTCACCAAGCAGATGATTAGGGGTTAGGTTTTTTGTTAGGAAAAGGCATGAAAATGCCTATTGGTTTGTTTAGCTTTGCAAAACAAAAGCTTCAAGAGGATACAATTTCTGTTTATAGATACTTCAGGAAATACACCCTGGAAAAAGAAGAAAGCTGTTTAGGCTGAAGAAGAACTCTGACACAAGAATAAATGAGTCTGAAATGCTCATGTCAGCCCTGAAAGGAGACATCTACCCATGAGATGAGGGAGTATTGGTGGGATAAAAAACAAACCTACTTTGAAGGTGCAGATGGAAAGGAATTGTATGATGTGGGGTTGGAAAATCCTTTCCAATATTCTCTCCTCATTTGCAGCAAGGTTTACAATACCTGGTGGTGAGAGTAAAAGCTTTTTAGTTGGTGGGCAGTTTTACACAGGGAGTATTTAAGATCTTCCCTCATGTTTCTTGTGCCTTGTGCTTGCGCAGGTCTGTGCTTCCGTGTGAAGAGCTGCAGTGCCATTGCTTTGACTCACCTTTGCTTTGGGTTTATTTGGACAAGGGTAAAAGTCTTCATTGGGACTGAGCTGTTGGTTCATGTGGAGACCAGCTGTGAAGAAATGGAGAACTTCTGTGAAGGGCTGAACTATGAGCAGGGCACTTGCAGCAGTTTGTGGGTTGCGTGTCTTGTTAGCCTTTGCTGTTTATTGCCCCGTTGTTTAAAATTAATGGGAATGGTATGTATCTTGTAAATGAACACATAGGATCATTTCCAAAGTCTCTGTCCATTTATTTCTCTGCTAAGTAGAAACTAATGAGATCTGCAGAAACTTTTCATTGTAAATAAACTCCTTGAGAAATATTTGAATGTTTTTATTTTATAAGTTAGTTGTAAATATTTTTGTCATCGTTCAATTGTTACCAGAAATAACTCAGTCCTGGAATTCACTCCCTGATAATATGTTACATCTTCCTGGAATAACTACATTCCAGAGGTCACATTCTGCAAATAGCTTTCCTAACTTAAATTACTGGCCAAATAGTCTGAAGGATCCTATATGATTGCTATTGCAAAACCCAGCTTTCCTGGTAGCCATCTGCATTTAATCACTCTCAGGGATAAAAGTTATGTGCAATGCTTTTGGACCCATGCTTTCCTTCTGAGAGCACATACCTGCAAGTATCTTCATTATTCACATTTTATGTTTGTGTAAGGGATGTTCATACTTCCCATTCCTGAAAAACACAGTGGGGTACTGCACATAATGGCTGTTCATTGTAAAGTTATATTTTGACAATAGCTTCAGTATTATCACTGTGGTGTTATAAAGAAATGAGGAAAATGCCTTTGGGCTTTGTTTAGAACAGAGCACTGCAGTTTTCATATATGTTTTTTCCTGTAATGTAAGAAGTTCCAGGCTTGGTAAAAGTTAGAAATCATCTGAGAGTCTGGAAATGGCACAGATAAGAAAACAGGAACAGTTATTCCTTAAATCCTAGTAAAGTTATTACTATCCTTAGGGCAGGGCTCAGTAGGCAATGAGAAGGATGAGGGCTCAAAAGGAGCACAGAGGGAGTGATATTCTTCAGGGGGCATCCTCTGAATTTAAGAGAACCACTTCACATTATCTCTTTAGTATGAAGGATATTCAACTTGCTAAAAGAAAACATTACAGGACTAAGGGCTACTACATCCTTTCTCAATTATGCCACCTAATTCCTAGAGCCCTGTGTAGTTAGTGATGAAGCTGGAATGCAGAAGGGCAGGGCCTTGGCGTATGGGCAAATGTGGCCCCTGAGACTGGAGCGCCACAAAAGGGCATCAAGCAGAGTGGGGCATCACTAATGGGAAAATACAGGAAATTCTTTCTGCAGTCTCCAGGGAAAAAGACTTACGTCAAGATCAGAAGAAAGCAATTATCTCTATTTTCTTTCAGTTAAAAAAAATTCCACAGTCATATATCTTCCTTTTTCTTCAAAGCGCAGTTTATCATGAATGTACAAGGATGGAAAATGTTGATTCTGAACAGCCTATATAACTTTTTTATTTCCCTTTTAACAGTAAAATAGTAGTATGATCCTGACTATTTAATGAGAAAATTGGAAGTTGGAGGGTCCCTCTAAAACAGACACTCTTTTTAAACATTTTGTGCAGAAAACACTGAGTTGGGCTGCATATTGAAACCCACAGTAGTGTTTTGATTAAACTTCTTTGAGTTTAGGAGCATATAAGGCACTTTTTTTTACCAAATGGTAACATTGTACTCTCTCTTAGACATACATGACAGATAATTTCATTTAACTAACTCCCTGATTTTTCCATAGGAAATAATTTGAAGTGGAAAAAGGTTTTGTTTCAGCTCAAAGAGTAGGTGATGGGCTGCCTAGAAGACCAGGTATCTAACACAGCCTCAATCCTGGCAGCAGGGCATATCGGGGGGCACGTTTTCCTTGCAAACTTTTGTAACCTAGGGAGTGTTTCTAACACCAATTGAGCAACTACCAGGACTCAACAGCTCTCTGGTGACTGTCATGTTCCTGAGGCTCTACTTGACTGCAGAACAACTTTATGTAGCAGTTTATTCCTCAACAGCTACAGGGTTCAACCATATTGAACAGCATCCCCGGAGCCAGCCCTGTGCTGGCTAATTCTCCCTAATTTCTCCTGTTACATCCTGAGGTGTCTCTCTTTGGAAAGCCCAGGCCTGCCTCACCAAGCTTGGTGGGATCAGTGACAGGGCAGCTACTACCAAACAGCTTTCTGGAGCTGCTCAGGAAACAGTCCCTGGACCAGCTGGGTTGGCTTGGATTGGCTTTTCTAGCGGAGGAGCGCGAGGGACCAGTGCTGAGCTGTGTTCCTCAGGGAAAGCAAGATGGACCAAGACACAAGGAGAGGTTTCTTGGTTGTAAACGGAGGTTTGTATTGAAGACTGGTGTTACAGGGATACATCAGACTTGAAACGCACCCTGGGGGGCAGCCAGGAGTTGAAGTGGGTGTCCTCAGGATCCCATGTAAAGGGGTCTTGGGCATCTGTCTCTGCCTGACAGGGAACAGTTGGCTGAAACACCATACCACAGCTTGGTGTGAGGAAGGGTTTTCTGCCTGGTGGGCCAGCAAACATCTGACAAGCCAGAATCATGCCTTCCCTTCTTGTAGTCCCTGTGCAGAGGTGCAGTGGTAGATGGCACTGCCAAACCTGCTGGGATCCTGGACCACCCAGCATCATGGCTGGTTGTTGCATCCATGTAGACTCTGTAGAGGAGCTGCTAATCAGCATGTACTTGATCCCCACCAGGGTGTGACACACAGTGACATTTGGATGTGATGGGTGGGCCAGGCCCTGCTCAGTCAGCCAAAACCTGCAGCACATGATTTATACTGATTCCATGCTCTTATGGTGGCTTTGTACTCATGGCAAAGTCTGCTCTGGTATTAATCCTGCCAATGCAAGGGTGGTCATGAGCAACTTTTAACCAGCTTGAGCCACCAGAATTAATTTTTATCAGATTAGCTTGTGCATGACATGGCCAGGCAGTTTCCCATATGGAACTATCAGTATCTAGAGAATGTACTGTTTCTCTGTAAGGATGCCCTGCCTGAGGAAAAAAAGGAGTTATGTGGGTCATCTGCCCTCGTGGAAAGGTTGGGGAGGAGTAGAAAGAGAAAGAGAAGAAAGTTTTCCTGCTGTGAAGTGAGGACAAAGTGTGACACACACACAGCAGTCCTAGGAGAGAGTTAACCCTGGAACTCAGCCCTGGCTGTCCTTTGCTTGCAGAGGAGCTGGCAAACCCTGGATGAAAGTGCATCTACAAAGGATGAGGGAGGACAGAAGGAGCTTTTATTTAAGGAACCTTTCCAGAAAAACCTGTCCACCAGGTTATTCTTTTGCTGTTCAATAGCACGCATTGCAACAGAAAGAGTACAATGTTCTCCAGATTAGGGAGGAAGACTTTGTGTTTTGGACTGATTCAGACAGGCCCCTCACAAAGATTTCAGAACAAAACTAAAAATAGTTTACTCCACTAATACCAAGGAAACACCTTTTTTTGCCAAGAAATTGCAATCCTATTTTCTATGCCCACTGGTTTTAGAGGACAGAGTTATGCATCCCTTTGTGTTGAGTGTCTTTCTGAGTAAAGCCCATTAGGAAGGTCAGGGTTGCTTTGTACTTTGTTTGAAGAGCTATCAAATAGCAGCAGTATCAGATAATGTGGATTATCATTTTATAGCTCCGTACAATTTTATGGGTTTTAATTACTAGTACAGAAAGAGTTCTGTGAAACAGCTGAGGCTTAGAAACAGACACTAATTAAATAAGCAAAGTGTGCTGAGATCTGTTTTCTTCAACTGTATCAATAACAACATTCTCTTACAGGTCAGCACAAACTTCCTCCTCCCCCTCTCATCTGAGCCGTGGGTATTAAACGGTGTAGTGTTTTCATAATCATCAGTTTTACGTAACAGCAGATATACTAAAAACACAGGAAGAAATTGGGCCAGGAAATCCACAGTGGCTGTTCCAGTAGCTTTCCAGAATCCCTGACAAACCTCACACCAAATCCCCAGCTGCAGCTTGACACAAAGAAAGCCTCTTTTTTCCTGTGAATCCATGCTGTTATGAAAAAGAAATCCAAACAACATTATTAAATTGTAGGTGGAAAGGGTGATCTGTTCAGGGCAGTGTAGAAACATATCCAAGTTCAGCCTGGTCCTACTTCATCTTCCTTCCAGTAGGTAGGGACTAGGAGGAGCATTACTGCAAGCTGAACATACCTTAGAGTCTTGAAGACCATTGACTACTTGCCTAAAAAAATCTGGAAGCCAAACAGTTGACCCTAGAAGCGTGGAAAGAGGACCTTAAACCATGATCAAAAACATACCTGGGTTATAAAACATGCCCACATATAGAATACAGGTGAGGTGTTGGCAATTCCTTTCAACAACATTGTTCTTTTGCAAAATGCTATTTAAGCTCCTGGGCTGGTGAACAGGATTGTTTTTAATGGGCATTTTCAGGTGAATTATTAGCTACACACTGATTATAGAAACCCAAGAGCTAAATACAGCTCCTGAACCTTCATCATTCCCTGCCTTATTCACTCTCTTCCTTAACAGAGCCAGGTCCCTGGGGTCTGAGGCACACTACAGTAATGGGCATTAAAATACTTGACACAGAATACTGCAGTGTTCCCAGGAAAAGAGTTTGCTGAGGCATGCAGTTTCCATGTGCATGTATGTGTCTGTGTTTGTGTCCATGCTTGCTATACTGTTCCCCACAGCAGGGAGATAAGAAAGGAATTATCGCACATCTGCCCAGCTGCAGGCTTCTCAGACCTTTCTCTCAAGCATCTGGTGCTGGCTAGCATCACGGACAGGATGTTCACCCTTGTTTCTAAGCAAGTCTGGCAATTCCCATATTTCCAGGCACTGGACACAAACAGACTGTTTCCTAGTAGAGGATGGCTCATATTTCTTGCCAATGCTGACAGTCAAATGCCACTTTCACATTTTCTCTTACTCCTAATACACAACTTCAGGCTGAAGGTCAAAGGGTAGATCCTGGATGTTCCCATGCAAGGAAAATCAATTTAGATTTACAAAAGACAGAACAATCAGTGCAGGAGGTCACCGGATGGTCTCAGTTGCTCTTCAGGTTTAGAAATTTGAATGAGGAGGAAAGGGGGGGTGGGAGGATGAATAAGGATGAATTGATGGAGCCGGATTGCTTGAGGACTGGCAGAACCACAGCTTGAGAAGAGACACAAGCAGAAGGGCCATCTTCAGTAGAGGCTGGCTCATCCCACTGTGCCAGGACCAAGTTTTGTGGACATTTCAGATCCAACCTGAGACCTCAAACTTTAAAGGAGAAATTTCACACCAGATAGGTTGCCTTGACTCAAGCAACGGATTTGGATGAACAGAGAATCACACAATTCCTTGCACAAGGCTGAATGGAGATGATTTTGAGCTTAAAGCACTGGGGTGAAACTATAATTCTGCTCTCCTGGTGTAGCTGGAAAATCTGCTTGGCTTGTAACAGATAATTTGACTGCAAGTGGAGCTGAGAAACACTCTCTGAGCCTTATAAAGATAGTCAAAGCAAGAGTCAAATAGCTTTTGGAGACACCAAGACAAAAGACCTTGAATGAGAAGCAATGGGAAAAGCAGCTCCAAGGGCAGTGCGTTCCTCCCCTGTCACACAGTTTGTGGAGGAGGTATTGGTCCTCTCCACCTCTGCTCTCTTGCCTCTGCTTTCAGGCTGCTGAGTGCATTGGACAGAGTCTCACCAGGACAAGCTGATAACTTGAGTTAGGGGTGCTGGCAACTCATTGTTGCACTGTGTTCCAGCTAAGTGTCACAGGGGGAGACAGTCTGTTGCTCCTCTCATGTCACCATTTGGTAGAAAGCACCCAATGAGTGAATTCCCCTTTGATTTTGAGCCCTGCTCAGTAATAACACCATGTACGACTTCAAATCTAAGCAGTGAGATCCCTACAGTTACAGGCAGTTCTGCAGTTTTTGTGTACACAGCAGAGCGTGACAGCTCCCCAAGGGCCAGATTCTTCCTGCAGAGTCTAATGCCCCATCAAATCGAGCAGAGTTACATCAGAAGTAGAATATGAATCAGGATCTTCATTTGTCATTTAGTTCATATTTGGTCTGGCTATAAATAGGTCATTTGGCTGCAATTCTTATTTCCAGATTTTATTTTTATTTTTTTAACCTCAGCTTTGCTTTTTTAGACCACGAGCGTGTGATGAGTCTAAAAATGTCAGACTTGGAATTGAAAAGAGCAGATAACTGAGACATGGCTCATTCCTGTCCCAGGCTGCTCGCTGCCTGCCCACTGTGGGCAGAAAAGGGCCAAATGATCAGTCTTGGCACAGTCACCAAGGGTTGTTTTGTTTTCCAAGGAATTTAACCCTATGACTTTGACCTTTGACAAGAACACTTAATTACTTCCAGCTCTCCAACCAGGTCGTAAACTGGCCCTTTAGAAAAGTTTCCTGCTTTCCATAAAAGAGAGATCTCAGCTCCTGTCATAGCAGAGTTTACATTCTTTGAATGGAGGGGCTTCTTGAGTCAGCGGGATACTGTGGTTGGGTTAAAGAGTTCAGCATTTGGTTTTGTTTTTAACAGGAGGTGAATCCATGCTCCAAAATGCCATCCTGTGTCCAGACTTTGTATCTCCCAAACTTTTCATTTTGCTTGTTTCCCCAGATATTAGAATTCGAGATTTGTTGCATTATAAAACATGAATTTGTCTACAAAATCAGAATAAAACTATTCCACCCTTTTCTTATTTTCAGGGCATATATATGTATGGATAATAATAATTTTTTTTTTCATCCAAATACCCAGCAGTGTCTGCCTTGTGGTCCTGTGAGCCTTTAAGTTTATGTAACAGCTTATGAGTTCTCTCAGCTGACAGATTGAGCTGCACGTGGCACGCTTTCTGTACAAGGTAAGAGAAACTTGTCACCTTTTTTCATAGTGTTCTCCATGCAATCATTTTGTCAGGGGCACATTCCTCTTTCAGTCCAAAAATAACAAGGGCAAAATGTTAGTTATTCTGGGCTATTCAATAAACGGGGAGGCACGACCCCAGCTGCAGCCTTAATGAAGAAGCATTTCATCCCATGCTTTCTCTGATTTAGGTAAACACACAGAACTCGACAGCCAGAATGCAGCAGGGAGCAGAGGCTCTGCCTGGCAGCCTGGTGAGGCTCCTGCCTTTAGCAGCCCTCAGCTGAGTGAGTGGGTTTCTTGCTGGCCTCCGTGAGTACGTCATTCCCGGTAAGGAGCTGCTGAAACCGTCGAAGCCTCACTTAAATGACAGGAAGGTTTAACAGAGAATGTAATTCTGCCTTCCCACTTAACAGCTTTACCAGTAAGCTGCTGCTTTTTCCTTACATGGGGATGTGGTTGGTGGGGACATTCTTTTCAAATGAAAAGGCAGCTCTTGGTACCAAAAACCACTTGCCCACATTTCTAGCGTGTAAGACAGAAAAACAGAGCCGAAAAACAAATTTTACTGAAACGCATATTTTTAGACTGATTTCCCAGCTTTTGCAGCCCAAGCTTCAGCCTGCCAGATCTCAGGCAGAGCCCAGTGCACTGGAGCAGTCCCAAAGCATGCAACTCAGGTCCAAATCTGTGTTTGCATCAGCTCAGGTGTGGAGCCTGGGGTCAGACCAGGGTAAGGGATTGCTTGGAATGCGTGCACCCCAGGAAGACCCGGCCAAGCCTGAGCTGCAACCAGGAACCCGTGATGCCCCCATGCCTTCACCTCTGAATTTGGGATCATTGAGGTGCCACAATCAGCTGCAGGACCATCATGCTGACAAAGCCTTTGAGGTTCTAGTAAGGAGAGAAATGAACAACATCCTTTCCTTGACTCACTGCAAGGAGAGGGAAATGAAAATGCATGCATTGAAGATTGCCTGTGGTAGCAGTGATTATTTCTTGCTCTGCAGAGAATGAAATAATTTAGACAGTGATTTTATTAAACTTGTCTTGGAGAACAGAAAGCAGCTGTAAGCACCTTTCCTGCTCAGAGGTGGTGCCCCATGCCTGGGAGAAGGCTGGAGTCCTGCGTGTGACCTGGGAAATTCCAGCCCTTCCCGTGCCTCTTGGGGACTGCCAGCTTCCACCTTAGTCAAATGTGGGAACGAAGCCACAGCTGGGCAAAGGGTGAAAAAAAAAGGTGGAAAGAAAGCTGTACAGGCCACAAGCCCTCAGGAAAAGGGCTGCATTTCAAGATAAACCCATTTAGCCCTAAATACAAATGGTGTGATTGTAAAAAAGGCACAGAATCTCAGTTGCTGAAAACGAAATAGTGATAAATGGCAATGCTGAAGTCTGTCTTGAAGGGTTTGTTTGGTTTTTTTTAATATACCTTTGTCCCTTCACAGTCTCCTGCCTGTTCACAACGTCCTGAAATACCTTCTTCTGCCTTACCCTCACCAACAGCATTTTGCTGCACATGAATTGCATATTCTTTCCTATGAGTCTTTTCTTCAATTCCAGCCTGCAAATGATTGACTTGTTAAATTGCAATTCCCTGCTGCCTGAACCGGATTCTCATCCAGAGGCTGCTTTATACTGCTCCAGCAATGCCAAGCTGCTGAACTGCCAGTGTGGTATAAAAGAGACCTGGACATTAAAGGGAACATTCTTTCATGTCTCTAGAATATTTTCTATACTCTATAGAAGTACCAAAAGTTTTTGTAAAATCATAATAATAGTTTAAAAAGCAAATTCACCCATTTGATGTTCCTATTCCCCGAGTATATGATATGGTATTTTAAATGTCATCTTTCAGGGCCCTTCTCTTTGAAAAGCTAAGAAGTTTTATGGTATAAATATTTTCCGTGTGAGGTTTGGAAACCAACGTGTTGGACACTATATTTTTTTAACAGTTATGGTATATTAGGTCATGGTCTTTTGTGGTTAGGTATGACATCAGGCTACCACAAAGCCATACCAAGAGAATCACATGGAGGAAAACGTGTCAACTTAATAGCTCTCAACCTTCAAAGGAATTCAGAAAAGCCAAATCTGTGTATGTGGAATGATCTGTTGTTATTCTGACAAAGCTAACCTGAGGTGACTTGCGAGCATGCATACTTACAAGAAGTTTTGAGGAATAGATAAGGAGAAAAGAATTGCTATGTGCATATTCCAACTTCAGAAAAACATCAGCAAGGCAGCCAGGCCAGCCACTGCCCCCCTTACTCTCCAGTAAATACCTGATGATTCACCTACAATCTGCAGCTCTTGGTACCAGCTTTCCTAAATGAGAAATGCATCCCTAATTACTAACAGACCCACACTGGAATCTTGGTGTATCTGGCCTACCGCTTTCATAATGTTCCCATTTATCTCTCCCTTTTATCTGTTGGTCTTTTTTCCATAATGCAGCTCCCACAATCCTTAGACCTTTCAGCCAACATCACAAGGAAGCTTACAAGAGAAATAACTCCTCTTGGAAGACAGATGTATGAGAGCAAGGGCCAAAATGCTGATGGGCGGCTGGAGCACAGTGATGCCTCAGGCTGGCTGCAGGTGATTTAGGTGGGGAGACCCAGAACTGGGTGAATATAATCTGCCTTCTGGGATTTTCTGTTTTGGGGCTGGGTGGTGTAGCTGCCCTGACTTGTGTTGGGTGCAGAGGGATTAGTTCCTGCCCTGTGCTGCCCCCATCCTCCCGTGACTCGTGCCATAACTGTTCTCCCACCCAGAGCAGCTGGGGAGCCTGGTTTTGCTCTACCTCTGCAGCCACAGTCAGTGATTACCAGGAAGGAAGGGCCCCTCCAGGCTACGGAACATAGCTCAGGGGGAAAGCAGGTCTCAACCCTTGTGACAGGCAAGCACCCATCTCCAGGGAGTTGCATTATCTGCTGAGTACTTTGCCTCCATGGAGCTCAGATCCTGGGGGTGGAGAGGGGGTTTTTGGTTGGTTTTTCTTCCAGAGCAAATGCCTGCAGCTTTATTGGGAATTTGCTGATTCTGTTTCTGACCTGTAAAAGCACTTGTCTGCCTAGAAGGTTTTCTCCTTTTCCTAACTATCCTAATTGGGCTAATGAAAAATATTGCTTCTCCCCATAAGCTTTATCTCAGCTGGGATATAGTCTATCCCATCCCCAGCAGATAGCAAAGTGTGGTTCTCACTGCTGGCCTTGTATTTTGAAGGACAGAGACAACATGTGAGAGGTCCTATATCCCTGTCAGGCCTTGGAAAGGTACAGCTACAAGCAGTCTCATACTGAGGCGTGTGCATGCCTACACATGTAAGAGGAGGTATCTCAGATTGCAAAGGCAGTCCTCCTATTGCCATTTCTCAGCTTTTAAGTCCTCAGCTTTGTAAGCCAAATGATGTCCTATTAGCACAGACTTGCATTCAGGCGTGCAATAAAATGCCTTCAAATGTACAGATTTATTGACACAATGAGTGCATTTTTTCCTCCCCGAAATTGAGAGGGTAAGAGGAACTTCAGATTCAAATGTATTTCATAGACCTATGTTACTCTGTTCTCTGACTATTTTATTCTTTTTCATCCTTGTAATTTTTATACAAATGTTATGACCTTCTATTCTTAATGGGACTTTCCTTTGCAATGTGTAGCTGAGATATATAAATGTTCAGAAAAAATTTCATGTGATCCATCACGCCATTCAGACTTAACTAGTCTGCTTTCTACTTTGAATACCAACTATTCACATCAAAGTGATTACAAAGAATATACAGGTTGAGGATTCCTGTTAGAATTTTTTGGGGAAATAATTCTGAATAAGGAACACACACAGATTTATTGTTCTTCTCAGCCATTTACAGACAATCTACAAACTCAGTGAGAAAATGTTGAATCTAAACAAAACAGGAGGAGGAAGTCAAAATCCAGTTTGTCATTGTTCTTTGCTAAAAGATATGTATAAAAGCAGTGATAGCAAATGTCACCACAGTGTTTCTTATCAGCCCTTGCACAGGGAGATGAAGAAAAGAGATTTCTGATAACATTTAAAGTTATTCTTTTTTTAGATCCAGCAGGTTCATAACATAATAGTAGGATATTAGTTCTTCTGACTGCAAATGGGACAAACCCCTAAGAGCCAATTCATTTGTTTTGCTCAGGGGGAGCTGCTGCTTTCCACTTTGGATTTCATAGCAGCTTGAAATTATCTTCGATATTATACTTTTAAGTTAGCTTTAGTGTTCTCAGGGATTGTTTTGTTGTTGTTGCTGTTAGCTGGTTATGCTTTGGTCAGGGATTTGTAGGACTTCTGTAATCAAAAGCTCTGATACAGGCCTAAGTACCTGCATTGCTCCCCATCCCCATAGCCCGGGGCAAAGCAGCTGAACCTGCCCTGCCCTTCTGCTCTCCTGGATGAATAGTCATGGAGGGCAACTGAGGCTGTAGGAGGTGTAAGGCTTGGAAAAGCAGAGGGATCCCATTTTCTTTGCAGTATGACAGGGAAATACAGCAGACCAAGTTCTTAGGTATCTCCTAGTGTGCTGCACCAAACACTGACCTCCTGTAGCTTGACACTAGATTTTCAAAGCACTTTTCTGAGTGATTCTGGGGGCATGGGAGGGCATTTCAGAAACACCTCAAAGCTGTGTCCTGTGTTTATTTCCTCCAAAACAGCCCCCAGCTTGTGCAGAGGAGAGGGGAACCCATGAGAAACACATGTACCTCTAAACCCTCCATCAGAGGCCAGATATTCCATGTTTGTTTCCTGTGTCATTGGGCTGGGCATGCCTGTACTTCTAAACCCTTGAGGACAGGGAAATGCTACTTCCCTGCCCTGGGTTTCTGCAGAATACAGTTTTTAACGATTGTCAGATTTTTATCAGAGAGCAAAAAGGAACCTTCTGACTTTCCAGGGAAGCATTAATGCACCTTTTCTTAAACCACCAGATAATGACAATGACCATAATTTTCAAAGAAAACCGTTTGCTAGGCACTGAAGAAGGAGGTGGTTTCCAGAGGCTGGCAGCATCACACAGCTCCCCATGAAGTTGCAGGGAACTAGTGCAGGGAGCAGCAATGTCAAGCAGCCTGGTGGGGACACAGCTTTGTGTCATGTCTGCAGGTGTTGTTGAGAACCCCATTGCCCTGGGATGGCCTAGAAGAAGAATCACAGCAGAACCTTCGGAAATTAGTGGAGTGGTAAGCTTCTTTGTCAGTCTAGCAGCAAGATCCTCTCCTTCCTGTGTTCTGTGACAAAGACAGGATAAATACTCTGGGCTGAGAATGATACAAAAGAAGCCCTTAAATGTTCTGCAGTTCCTGGTTTCAGGCCCTTAGCAAGGGCTTGCCTCAAGCTGTAAAAAAGGAGTTTAAACATTCCCTAGTTAACCTCTTTTCTTTGTCCAGAGCCTTCTCATATCTCCAGCTGCTATATTCACGTGTTTCCCCAGCTGGAAGGGAGCCAGACACAGGGCAAGTGAGTCTGTAAGCTTAGAGACTCTTTCTTACAACATTTGGAGTTCAGAGTGAAAGCGTTAGAGAAAAGCAGAAGTGGCCCTTCCCTGGGTGGTTTTGCCCCCTTTTTGTATGGTCTTACCCCAGAAGCTGATGATTACTAGCACATGGATTGCCATGCTGGTGCTTTTCCATTCCTAGCAGAGGGTTGAAGTTCTGACTGGTCTAGTTCATCACAACTCAATAAAAGCAATGGATAAATTGGAAGTCCTTGAACTCTGCATTGTCTAAGATTGTCTACATCTACTTTTATTGGTGTGCTACAATATATGTTATATATCTCTGATCATAAACAGAGTTTAGATAAATACAGCTGAGACAACTGATAATGGCCAGGGCCATAAAAACCCACAGCTGTTCATTGTAATTTAAAGGAGGAAGTGTTGTGTTTTTTCTAATGCTAACAACTTTCCCTGGCAGAACAGCCAGCCTTTCTAAGAGCATAAATGTGACTTTCACTGTATAAAACCCATGTCTCTCCTACTTTGTGTACTAAATTGTGTGTAAAAGACCACTCATTTCTATACTGCACAAATATGCTTAACCTCTTTGAAGCTGATTGAAGGAAGGATTTCATTAGTTATTTTTCAGGAATCACATAACATAGCTAATGCTGGACTAGATGTAGTTGATATTGCTTCCCAGGAAACTTAGAGTAAAACTATTCATAAGGCTAATGGCAAGTCAGAAGCTGTCCTGGAGGCAGCACAGTGAGATTGTTTCCATTGCATTATCAGTGTTTGATGGGTAATTTGTCTAACGTGGTAAGAATCTGGACTGGAAGAGATGGAAACAGTGAACTGAATTAGAAAACTTTGGGTGTCACATGAGGTAACACCTGTGCGAGCAGCAGTGAAGCTCCTGGGAAAGAGTTATTTCAAAGGAATATGGAGTAACGGAGCACCTTGCCTGTGTACTGCAATCTCCCACCATCACCACCATAAGCTTCTTTAATAAGGGCTCAGTGAAACAAAGCAGTCACATTTAAACATTTTGCTGGCAGATTACATGGAGTTTAATTATTCTCTGTTCCTGCTTTCAGCAGCTGAGGAAGAAAAATACAGTGGACCCATCCTTCACCTTTCAAGCATTTTGTCCGATAGCCTTTTTCTCTGTTTTCCTCAGTGACAGTGGTCTTGGAGCAGCCTGCCCCAGAGAAGACGTCTGGGTGGAAGAAGAGGGGTTACCTGTGAGGCAGGATTTAGGATATTCTCTGAAGCCAAGGTTGTGATCCTCTTCCCTGTCACAGCTCCTGCCTTCTCCCTCATAGCTCTGCTGTATGTTGCTATGCTTCCATTACCCTGTAAGCCTTTCACTGGGGAGTGTGAACAGATGGACTTTTCCAGTGTCTCCTCTGGCTTCTGCAAAACTCCCGTGTTCAATATTGTAGTGTCAGCAGTAGGATCATATGAATTTTATTCAGAATTCTGGTAGCAGGGAGGATGGGGCCACTTAAATATCCAGTGTTGGCTCCCTGGTTCATGGACCTAAGGACTAACTAGTGGGACTGGTTTTGGTTTAAACAGATTTTCTTACAAAGTTGTTGGGGTTTTTCAGTATATATTTGATGAGGGGAACAACTTAAAATTTGAGTAATTAGATTAAATAAATTCAAAGCATAATTAATTCAAAGCACAGCTTTGCAGTTGAAACAACCTCCTTCCCTCCCCACCCCAACAAAAGAGAATATCTGGATTTTTAGACTGGCAGGTCACTGGTAGGTGACAAAGGAGACTTTTGTTCTGCCCTTGGCCACACTTCTTGCTTGCAGGCTGCCCCTCCTCAGGCTAGCCTCTTGTCACCCTGCTTAAAAACGGAATGTAATGATATCGACCTATTTGGCAAAGTGCTTTGGGATCTGTCTGAAAGAGCCAGGGGTGAGCTGCCTTTGCAAACTTTGAATGGTTCGCCTTGGTACTCTCCTTCAGCTTCGAAAACACTACGTGCCAAATTTGGGCAGGTTTTAGTGTTTGTGATTCATTCCCAGGGAATTCCAGACTTCTTTAAGCTCTTCCCTTATTTGTAGGTATTTGCTGGCTGGTTTACTAAACAGGCTGCTCTGAGGCTGTCTGCTGCACTTGACACCACTTACCCGTTTGTAGGACTGAGTCACGCACCACGAAGTCTTACACAACTGAGATAAGGTAAACGGAAGCAAAACCCCAGCCCTGAGCACAGCCCTGAGCTTGGAGTGGTGGGGCCACAGCTCCACCTCCACACGCCTGGACCGTGGCGGTGTGTGAGTCAGGGCTGGCTGGGCAGGCAGCCGTGGGACTCCTGGCTTGATTACAGAGCAGGACAAAGAGGAGCTCTTATCTGGTGTGCATGCACAAGTACTCTCAGTGCAGACGGGGTATCTGGCACGTAAACTCATGAGCTAAGCACTTATTGCAAAGGTGACTGTAATAAAAATATTCTGAGAGCATCTTGTTTATGGTTTCTTCCTTGATAAAATAATCAGCAAACTTGTGGCAATTCTTTTCCTTAGTAACTTTCCTTTCTCCTATAGCTCCTATTTTAATAATATTTCTAATCCATAATCTGAAAAGAACATAGAATTTTCAGAACATGCCTCATTATTTTGAAGCCTCCTGCAGGGAACAAAAATGCAGTTGCAACCTGCTCATGCTTTCTCATAAATTGATTTCAAACTGTGCACGTGAACACACTGTGATTTCAACTGGTACCCCGAGTGACATCTTCCCTGAAACCCCACAGCTGTCCCTTAATGGGAGATTAGTGCTTTAACAAGATGTGTTTTTATTACTGCTGTTGTTTGCTCACTAATGAAACAGGCTTGTGCTGTGTGCTATCAATTACATTGCAAATCATATAATGTAATTACTCAGTACTTTTTTTTTTTAAAGAAAACCTAGCTGCAAGTTTTACTCAGTCTGGTTATTTCATGACTTCAGAATTTGTTGTTCCTTGTTACCTCAGCTGTAGATAAAAACTTGGAATTCTGAATCTCTTAAGGCTCAGGAATGTGACAGAAAATAGCCCCCAAAAGGTCTCATGCAGTTTGGTTCTGTGGGAGAGAAGGTGAGGAGGAGGAGGAGATACAAAAGCTGGCACAGGATATTTGCAGCTGACACTGCTGTCTCAGTGGGGCTGCTGGCAACATGTGGCTCTTGGGGCTCTTTGGAAAGTTTTTGCTGTTTAGCCTCAGAATCTGGATTCTTCCAGCCTTGTTTAGTCTTTCTGGGCTCTTTTAAAGGTCAGTTGAGAGAAAACATGAATTAGCTCTTCCAGAGAGGGCTGCTGTTCCTCTCTCCCTGCTTGGCAATGCAGGAAAAGTGTCTAAAGCTTGGTGTTGTGAGAGAAATTAGCTGCTTCTGCTTTCCCCCCTTCCCCTGTAGTGAATTTTGTTCCCTGAATGAATGAGACAGATTTAGTACCACTTTTATTCCCAACAGTCCCCAATAGGCAACCTAAAAATACCTCTAATGCCACACATGTCCCTTGTAGCCCACAGCTTTTTCTGGAGCTGAGGCAAAACAGAGCTGATGTCATGGGCTATTTTTATACAGCAACATCTAAAATACTTTATTTTTGTAATAGCGAAAGAGTGCACTATACTTTTTGGTAAATAATTTCAATGTTATTGTTTCCATTTACGTCAATTGAAAAATAGCTGAACTTAGATGGAGCAAGGGTTTTTCAGTTTTTTTGCAAGTTATTTTCAATTTCTTAAGCACCAATTCCACCCCTGTCTTCTTCCCCTGAGTCTCCTCCAAGAGCAAACACCAAGGTGACACCTGGCAGGGGTGGGTCAAGCTCTCTCAAGACAGTGGCCTTTGGTCTCCAAACAAGAGCAGGTGAGTAACTGCTCGCTTACCGCCCCAGGCATGCCAGGGAGTGCTGCAGCAAGGCTGGCACATGCATTCACAGTTCCTGCAGAAAGAGATTCTGTGGTCCTGTCAGCCTCACATCCTCAAGCTGTCCTGGCAGCTGTGATAAGCCACCAAAGCTTCACAGAGAAGTTCCCGGGACGGTGGCAGAGAGCGAGAACCCAGATGCCCAACTTTGAAATATGATGAATAGTTATCATTAGCCATGTCAGATACAGGCTGGGTGCTTTTCCAGCTTCTGGTTTTCTTCTCCTTCAGTGCTGCTGAAGTGTTTGGGCAGACAGTCTGTTCCCTGTCAAGTCCCACTCTCACTTTTTTCCTTAAGCATAATATCAAAAGTGCTTATACTTTTTTTTTTTTTTAATATGAAGAGTATCCCAGTCTCTCCTGCTGTGTTTACACTTCTGCCAGCAAATCACTGCTTCTGTCATGTACTTGGCACCCACTTGCTGCTCACTAGCAACCCAGGTGGGCACAGCACAGCCTTTGTCTTGGAGTAAATCCATTGGAGTAAAAAGCTTTCTTTGGCAATTCAAGCGATTGCTAGTCTGCAGAATTGGAAAATAGAAGTTTGCTAAATGGAGCACAGAATGCTGCTGAATGCAGAGCTGTTTCAAGAAAGAAATGAAAGCAGTACAGGTTCTCTCCATTTTTGTCTTCTGAAAGTCAAATCAAGGAAATTAACACATTTTGGGTTTTATTCAGGCCCTGCTTTAGCAGCATCTCTCTTACCTGGGGAAACAGGTGTGACTGAGGTGTGATGGGCAAAGGGCTTTTTTCCAAAAGGATTCAGGTACCTAACATCAGTTTGAGATGCTTCTGTCTGAAAACAGATCCCCCAAACCTCCACGCTGCCCTAGCGGACCTGAAAACCCAACTCTGGGCCTCTAGCGATTATCACAGAGCTCTTCATGAGATGGTGGCAGCTTTTTAGCTGTCCATTTCTGAAAGGGGAGATGAAAACATTCGTGTTTCTTTACCGCTCAAGGATATTGGAATTTGAGTCTTTCACTTCCCTGGAGAACATCCTAAGCAGCTAACTAGAGCGTATCCTGAAGTGGTGCTCTCTTTGTTACAACTCTTCCTGGTTCAGAGTAATTACAGATGTAATTATGAGGGTAGAGACACCCATGGAAGACTGACTCTGCCTGGGTGGTGGTGGTTAAATACTCACTGCAGACCACAGCTCTTACTCCAAGCATCATGAGGTTTATTTATCTAAGTCTAGAATTCAGTAAATTGTTCTGTATAGAAAGGAACAAAGCTTACTGAATCTCCAGAGAAGCTTATATTAATTCAGGTGCAACCTTTGGGTCCTTTCTACATACAGAACACACAGACTCTAAAGATCCTTGAGATTTAGCTGAGCAAAACATTTTGAGACAGCCATGTTCTGCTGCAAACCAGCACTGGCAGTAAGCACCAGCCTCATAATAGAAATACCCTTGTTGCCTGCCCGTACTCAGGTGTGGGGTCACACTGGAGTGTTTTCATAAACACAGTGTCATAACTCGTTGCATCCACATCATTTAAAAGAAAATAAAAGGCTAAACTTCTTGTTGCCATCTTCTCTGCTTCCAGCTTTCTGAATTACTTTCACTGATTTTGTGGCAGGAAATGCTGATCCTGTGTTGCAAGACGGAGAGCAGCCTGGAATAGTAGTTTAATTTTAAATACTCATGGTAGAAAACATATTCCATTAATGGCTTGCCACTTAAAGGGTCATGCTAATCAACTTCCACCAGTTTCCTCTTCAATTCTTACTCAAGTAGTTATTAATTTACTTTTCCACCATTTTTTTCAATATAATTTTTTCTGACAACTGTTATTAAACCATCTGCCTCTGGAGTAAAAATAATTTCTCCAAACTTGCACCATTCTTGGATATCTGTGGAAAAGCAGACACTGACAACAGCTGCTGAAAGCTTTGGTGGTCAGCAAGACGAGTGTGCTCTACTTGCTTCAGACATCACTGGGGAGTCTGCCTACATTCCCCGGGTCCTGTGAGACAGTGAAGGGGAATTTGGTCTGGGAGAAGTGGAAACATCATGAAAGAGTTTCAACACTTCTGTCCAGTGAGGCTGAAGGAAGAATGAGATGAGCCAGTGACTGGCAAAAAGCAGACCCATCTCCATCACGAGGGAACAAGAAGGGTTTGCAGACCCAAGGTTCATGGGATTACACAATCTGCCACATGTAGGTGGCAAAACACCTTTCAGAAGATCTTGATCACATCTTGGCCCGTAGAAAGGTGGCTTTAGTATTTTTAGTTCGACCTGCTAGGAAAATACAATCCCTCAAGCAGGGCACTGTAACTAACCTGCAGAGCCAGGGCAAGCACAGGGCAAACTGTACAATTTCACTACGGATTTATTAAGACAGTTACTTTCCTTTCGTGAGTTTGTCCTTTTGAATGCCCAAGTGAGGCCTCAAAATCTCCATCCTTCATGGGCACCTTGCAATTGTGACCTGTCTCCTCTGTATCTGCAATTTTGATGGAAATAAGCATAAAGCTGCATGGTCTGGCTGCCCTTATTTCTCTCTCCCTTTGAGATTCAACAACAGTTTTTATAAAGAACCAACCTTTCCTTTTTCCAAGCCTAGTCCTCCTGCCTTGGAGCAATGCCCTCTCCTCAGAGCCATGCCACTTTCCTCAAAATGTTTAGGTCCTCTCTCCAGGAAAGGATTGCAAATTATGTTGGGAATGAATTTTTTAAAACACACAACCTCTTATTACACCGTGTTTTTAAGTAAAGTAGCAGGTGAGCTTGTTAACTCCATCTGCCACTCTTCTCATGGAGGACATGTTTTTTAAACAAGCTTTAATATCCTCTACTAAATAAAAGTTGTTTTCCACAGGAATACCCTGAGCATAACCATGATATACATATGTGCCCCTTTTTTTAACTTAAAAAAAAAAAAGAAACAAAAAGCCAATAATTGCCATCTGCCGCTTTCTTAGTAAACATTGTGATATGTCATGAACTCAATTACACAGATCACTGGGGTGTGGATGACTGGTTGCTGCTTTTTAAAAACAAGTGTTGAAATAAAACTTTGCTTTAGGTGTAGCAAATCCATTACTGAATGTCTGTCAAAGAGAACGGGCTCCTTTCAGCCAGCTGTGTGTGTTCCCTTACGTCAGTGGAAAACTGCCTGGGCACAACCAGCTTGTTTCTTATTGACTCGTGTAATTACAGGCAGGGTTAATAAATGGCACCAGTTACTGCAAAGGCTGCCCCAAATTCTGCATTCTGTCTTCGGCTGAGTTGAGAAATGATGGTAACTTTCACCATCATTTCTGCTTTTTGGCCAAGTGTTGTCCATGACAGGGGACACCATGTTCCCTGCTGAGGAGATGTCTTGGGCTCGGTTTTAGAAATAGGTTCACTTATTTAGAAAAAGTCCAGGCTGAAGGGCTGAGGCACTGCTATAGTACAGGGGAGAAAGAGGAGTCAAAAGAGAATATAAGGGGAAAATTCTGTGATCCCCTTGGAATCTGAATTTGGAAACTACTGGGAAAGATCAGAAGTGGGACTAGGAATTGGTGGAAAGGTGTTTAAATTAAGTGGGCAAAGGCACTGTACACATGAAAAGAGCACATAAAAAAAAAGGCAGAATAGTGGTAAAAATATTCAACAAGCTTAAGCTTTTATCAAATGGGGTGGTGGGGGTCCCTCATCCCTTTTCCCCAGCTCCTAAGAAATCATATTTAATTTATTAAAGGAACAGTGGAAGCTTGAAAGCTAGGAACTCCAAGGTTAAGATTTGCTTGTTTTAATTTGAGTCTTTTTAGATATAAACAGATAGAAATAATTTTTAATTGCACACTAGATGTGACCATGCAGTGACCAACATCTACTAACTGAACAAGGAGAACATCTTTTAGGAAGGGAAACAAGTTAGAAGCCCAGAGGCAATCTATATTGCAAATCTAAGAAGTCAGTAATGGTTATGATTCCTGATTTATTGTTCACAGGGCATTGAATCATCTTCTCTGGAAAACCTACAGAAATCTGCTGTCTTACACCAGATTCTGAAACAAATGTATTCTTGTTCAAATTACTACTGGCATCAGTTTCAGCTGACACCTCAGGTGTCTTTAAATATCTATGTACTTAGCTTATTTTGTGTTTGTAGAACATAAGGGTCAGACTCCTGTCATTCTGCTTCAGTATTCGTTGCAAATTGATATTAGGTTGGTGAAATTACTTCTGGGAAAATTTAACACCTTCTTTCTCTCTTTTCATTTTGGCATGTCTTCTTTCACCTTCCTCCACAAACCAACCTGCTCTCTCTTAATGATATTTTGATCAACTGCTGTGGGGGGAAGGAAGCCTGTCTGTGAGAGCTTTGATACACACAACAAAACTCCTACTGACTTTATTGGAAGAAGGATTGGTCCAGAACATGTCTCTTTATTGTGTGTTTGTTGTTGTTTTGGAGTTGTGTGTTTGTGTTTTGTTTTTGTTTTCTATTGGTTTTTAGTTACTTCATTTTGTGTTCCTTTTAGGCCAAAGTGCACCAACGTGTCTCTTGCATTCAGTAAGGCACAAAAAGAGAGCTTTATAAGGTTCCCATAACCTGTTCATTGTTCAGGAGCTGTGTTTGATGTGGTGGGCACATTGTGCCCAGTTTGTTGCACCTGTTTGGTTCTCAGCTGAAACCCACCGGTGCAAAGCTGCAGCCCATTGTGCTGAGCAGACTGGCCTCCTGTGAGTAAATGACATGTATCCCCCTGGCAGAGCAAGACCTTGATGAACTTGTATCAAAGGGTTTTCTGAACTCGTTTTTAGGAGCATGATGTGAATTATATGGGGCAGGTGTGGGTGCCAGGGGAAGGTGGAAGTCAGTGTCACACTTCACAGCAGAAAGCCACCCACCATCAAGGCTGCTTTTCATGTGCTCAGCCAATGTGAACCCTACTGGAAACAGAAGGGCCTCTGAGGCTGCCTGTAAGCCTGAAGGAACAGAGCAGGCTTTTGAGAGAGGAAATCAAAGACATTGGAAAAATTCCTGCTTCAAATCAAGGTAATTTTAAATGACTCGTAAGTCAAGACTGGACTGAAGAAAGAAAAACATAATGATTTACAAAAATCCTCTCCCTTGCCTTCAAAGTAAGTAGGACACTTTCCAGATCAATTTTCTCTACTCAGTCACCTCAGCAGAGCAGAAGACAACTCTGCAAAGGGAGCTGGTTGCAGTCCCTGCACCATGGAACCTTCTGTTGTCCTGTCAGATTGTGCCATGTTACAGGCAGGGAAAGAGCATCTTTGAGGGTGGCAAACAGTCACCTTGACTGGGAAACAGGACCATGCTGTGTGCTTTTCTCCAAAAGGGAACAGCAGTGCTTGGATTTGACCTTTTTTGTGCTGTTGGTGTTGGGTTAGAGCTACCCAACCCCTGGAGTCGTTCCTCCTGGAGATATCATATCTGATGATGCCCTAAGTCTACCATACCTTAGGTAAAGTGCCTTAAAAAGGAAAGCTTCTGGCTTTGCTTCCAACAAAATTCATGAACTACTACAACTGACAGAGTTTTTGTAAATGTGGGGAAAACGTGTTTAAGGGTTGATGAAACTTTCTTTCAGCAAAGAAATTTTGGATGTCTCCCAGTGGTTCGAGAATGTTATATCACACACATTCAATAATGTCAACTGAGAAGTCATTCTTATCACTGTGTTTCCTGATACACTGATTTCTTAATTGTTGTTCTTCCAATAATGCTCCTGTGTTTTCAGTGTTTGATGCTGCAGAAGACAGCTTTTGGGAGAAATTCCTTTGCATTTCATGGAGACTTCATCTCTAGTCCAGTGTGGGATATACGTGAACCATAAAGTAACAGAGCTTGGGGTATCCATGCTCTGTGAGCTGCTCTGGGAAAGTATTTGGATTTTGTATCTTCCTTTTTTTTTTTCTTTTTTTTAAACTGAATGGGTTCTTCCCTCCCTTGAGGAAAGGAAGCCCCAGGAAAATCCTGCCATAAAAGGTTTCTTTGCTGCAGTCCCACTAGGTTAAAATGGAGACCCTTCACCATGAAAATGTTGTGCCTCTGGGAGAAGTTTCACCTGTTAAACCTGAGTGTTTCCAGCATGTTTTGGTGTGCAAGGTCTTTACACTCTGCCTTGAAGGGGGCTAGGAAAGGGGGATACCTACAGTGGTTATGATGTAATATTTTTATTTTGGCATCTGGAATTGGGGGTGGAGGAAACAAACAGAGAAGTAGCACTATTAGGAATAGAGTAAGTTACTCAGAGTGGCAAAAGGAGTCTGAAAGACTGCCATACAAAGCAGGCTTCCTAAAAAGCTAGATAATTTCTTCATTATGTCAGCATATGTCTGAAAAGTTTTGTAAGCTTTCTTATACATTTCTGATTACTTAAAAAAATTGGGAGAGCTGGATTACAGAGTTACCCAATATCAGCACTCATTATGTAATTCTAAGGCAGTAGAGTTGGAAAAATCAGACAGTTTGGTTGAGTCTTTTTAGAAGATGTTAAATGGTACAATGTGTAATAACAGTTGCTTCCTATAAAGGGGGAAGAATATTTTCTGCCAGTTCTGAAATCAAGGGTTACATTCGCAGAAGTGGCCTTAGTTGAGGCTTTGCACTTCAAAGCTGTAATCTTCTGAAGTCATTCCTACTAGAGTCAGGTTCTGTTGATGCAAACTGCCCCGCCTACACACTCAGCCTCACATGCAACAGGTAATGGTTGTAAAAAACCTTCTGGCTGCATTGAAACCTCTCACAGTTAGCAGGTGGTTTTAAAAAAAAATAAAAATCCATTTTCTCAAAGCTAGCATAAACCCCCAAAAACTTTATTGCTTAAATAATGCAAGAGAAGATATAATGAAATGCACTGACGTTTGCAAACCAGTTAATTAATCTTTGCAATACACTTTTCAGAAATAATCTCCTCTATAACTTCTTGGTGAGAGGGCTGAGAATCAGGTCCCAGTGGAAGGAGCGCGGATAGACCACAGTCATGTATGACACTGCAGCAGAATGGGGCAAGAAGTAGAGTTGGGTTAGCCAAAACTAGTCTTTCACTTCTCTGTAGCCTTCATTTGGCAGCTTGCTTTAACCTTCAACAAGAATCAGTTATGCTGTGCATCATTCTCTTACTTACTCTTTGAAGTCTGGAAATGTAATGAAGAATATGCTTACTTTTCTGATTAAAATCCTCCTAGCAGGGCTCATTTGAAAGAACACAATGTCACAATGGAGTCCAGACAACAACCTAGCAAAATAAAGGGTAATAGAATAGCAAAGTTATAACCATGAAGTAGTGGGTGCTTGACATTGGTAACAGTCTCAGGATGGTAAGAACAATGACTCTAATTCTCCTGGTATTTTGTTAAGGATAACGCTGCAGGAAGGACTTTAGGCTGCTCTATGAAAGGTGAGAGCTAATGCTTTTCCAGGCTAGCATTTGAGAGCCAAACAACCTGCACATACATAGGTGAGTGCAAAGGACACTGGAAATAAGTGCCTGAGGGAGGGTTAGGCTCATCATTTTTCCCCCTCCTGAGAAGAATGTGTGTGAAGAGCTACCTCAACCATCAAATATGCTTTGTGCTTATTTGCATTGTTTTCTATTAGCCCCATCTCTTTCACGAATCTCTTCCATGTGAATGCTTTTGGATGCACATTTATACTTCGATGGCAAGAGTAAGAGCAGGGAGTAAGCACAGAAAAGACTTTTCTTGACCAGCCTGCTGCATTCTGGAGTTCTTCAAACTTCATGGTGGCCTGGTTACATCCCTGGTTTCTTTTCCCTGTAAGTGTTGAGTGACACTGTCCATGATGGAAATCACAGATGTAGGCGATTTTAACACCCCTTCCCTCTCAGCTCCATTTGACAGTCCCTCCCTCTCACCTCCACCCGTGGTTTATGGTCAGCTTAGTTAGGTTCTTTTGCCTCTTTTAATATAAAAAATAGCAGGTGCTGGTGGCCTAGACTAAGGAAGTGTGATGTTGCTTTGAATATGATTTGTGTCTTCTAGCTATTCCTTAGGTTGCAAAGGGTATCCCTTCTTGCATCAACCTAAATCATAGTTGAAAACTGCAGCTATGACTACCTATCCATCAGAAGCAAAGACCAGGAAAACTAAAATCAGTCATTTGATGCTCTTTTGCTTTACACATGCAGCGTATTTTTTGAGTGGATATTTTAGAGGTACTTCCTTAGATTCCTCCTCTGGACCAGACACCATGAGCTGCACTCAGGTTAAATCCTGTTTCCAAAGTAGCTCCAGAGCAGTTCAGGCACTGACAAGAGGCACACACCAAGGCAATCCTTGGAACAAACATATTTATGACAGAAGCAAGGCTTTCTGTATCTGGTGTAAATATATCAACATGCACCTTGTTCATATTTTACCAGTGACTTAGTCAAAAGGGGCGAGTGGTGGTGAATACAAAGCAGTAAACTTAAGATCCTTCTTCTCATGAACATGTAATGGAGTTCTCTTCACCCTTTCAGCCTCCTTTGAATTCAGCTGGATTAAGCAGTGAACAAATAATCGTAATTGTTTGCCAGGAGTGTGAGGATCCACAGCAACAACTGTGTAAAAGAAACAAGCTGAAATGCCCAATAACCTCCTCAACACCCAGCAATTATGCTGGTACAACAGAGAGCATAACTGAAGTGCTGGTTCAGTTAATGAAGTAATTCTAAAGCATTTTTCCTACTTTTCTGCTGAGCAACATATGAAAGGTTCCTAACCATCAGTGGCATGGGGAGGCTTTACAGGAACAGGGATGAAGGAAGGGGAAATCTAGAGAAAAGTGTCTAGACATCTGAGCATAGTTTTCCCTTGAACATAAACCAAGTTTTTTTTTCATTTTCTTTCCTAGAAATGTGAAAGTTTTAGGATGCATTTACCTGAACTATTTTGTGTATCAGCAAGTCTCATTTAAGGTGACTGCTGACCTCTTGCTCCAGTGTCTGTGCTGTCACGTGCCCACCTCTCGCTCCGTCAGTGCAACCATCTGTGGTGCTGCATGCTGGATAGTTTCCCATGCCAGGGCACATGGAAGACCACTGACTACCCCTGTGTGCAGCAGCAGATGCTGTACTAAAAATCTTGACTGGATTTTTGGACACAGACACACAAAACCAGTAGCTGATAGTGCAGTAATAGGCCATTCAAAGAAACTGAAAGTACCTCTAGGAACTTGGAGTAGAAGCCCTTAGGAAAGCATGGACCTTTGATTTGTGCTTACAGATGGGTTATTAATTTTTGAAAGGTCACTTTACTTTCCAAAACGCTGTGCTGATCCTTCTTGCCGCATTTTCAGAAGTGAGAAATAGCACATTGGGATATCTAAAATCTCTGCTTCTTGCCTTCCTGATAAGATCTCTGTGAACCATGTTTGTCCCTTCTCTTTTACTTCTTTCAGGAGGCAGAAGCTGCAGATGTGAACAAAAGCTTAGACATGTAAATATTCAGCAAAATTTCATTGCCCTGAAGGAAGAAAACCTGCCTGACTGTCCTCAATTCCTAGCTTCTCTACACAAACTAGTCTTTTGCAACTTCAATGCCTTGTCACAGATACCGCGTTGATTAACCAACACCTGTTTCCTAATAAATATCCTAATTGTTCTGAGGTATAAATTGGGAGTGGGGGAGGATTGCAGATCATATCTTACATAACTGCCAAAGGATATGCAAAGCCTTTGATGGCCTCCTGAATAATGTAAGGTATACTTGCATTTTCATTAGAGTAACCTTCTCCTCCCGAGTGAAGCAGAAAGCGATTTGTGCCCTAAGGAAAGGTACGTGACAGAGATCTGTGTTCTTAGAAGGTAGCAGCAAGCAGTGCCAGCAATATCCGGTAGATCAAATGTTTCTAGGCTCTCGTGTTTCTTGTCTGTGAAATCAGATTCAACTGCTGGCTCCCAGGGAACTTACAACGCAGCATTCCCAGCTAAAATACCACTTTGAAAACCAAACAGCATATTACATCTCCTTCATCACTACTGCTGGGCATCACAGCAGGCAGTTGTTAATTCCAGCTGCATTCATAAGTGGGCTCTTGGGCAATGAAACATTCATTCTCCAATGTCATTTGCTATGCTGGCCACAAAGTCAATGCCGAATTACTCACATGTCTGTCAATGTTTGGTTACTCTACCCGAAGAGATTCTCATGAGCTCAATCCCCTTGTTGTCTTCACTAACTAAATCAAAAAGCAAAATAAAATTGTCTTTCAATCAAAGCCCACACTGGCATACGGAGGGTCTCTTCCCTACGACTAGTAACAAACGATGCACAAAGACAAGCATGTGTGTTTCCAGACTTGCTATACATCTCCATCTAAAAATTTTAACTGTATATATATATATATGTGTGTGTGTGTGTATGTGTATGTGTGTGTGAGAGAGAGACATGTATCCTACCTTGAAATTTGAACTTTGCTTCCAGTTCAGTCTGTGGCTGAGTCAGCAGAGGAGTCAAAATGAGCTGCAGCTGAATGTTATGGAGGTTAGAAGTAAAGGGAGCAAATGGCTGTGCCCAGTGGTATAGTATAAGAACCAGAAAGGAATCAGAGTAAAGTCAGGGGATTGGCATTAAAACACTGAAAGCAGCAGGTTATAGTCACTAACAGGCTTTAGTTCTGGTATTATTATGAGTAACATGAAGACATGTTTTGGACTATGGTCAATGTATTGGTGATAATTGTGATGTTAATTATGCAAAGAGCTCCCCCTTCACACTTGATGCACATCTGGTGTTATCTCAAAGGCAACTTTTTAACTTGTCACTGAGATCTCCATGATCCTGAGCATATTGGAAAAAGCCTGATTGATTGTAAAACCCAGGAGGAGCTGCAACAGAAAGCAGTATTATAAATGGAGTGATTTGAGAAAAGTGCTTTTTTGGTGGTTGTTGCTCTTTTCATTGAGGGTGACATTTCATCCTTGTGTGGATAGCCTGAATAAAGCCTAGACAATACTTATGGACCATCTAAGCTTTGACTTATTTGGAACATTGTCAGACCAGTGTGTTTTTGGACTACTCACTCTGGTGTGGAATTTCACTCTTTAGGTTTGTATTATCATGCCTCATTGCAAAAACCTGGTAAAAACTGAGTCTGAATATGACTACACTCTCCAAATATGCCTCCCTGAAGCTGATCTCTTTGCATTCCTTACCTGGCTACTTTTAAAGCTGCTGACACATTTATGTAAAATTTAGTATCATCTACCTGAAATAGAAGACCAAATCCAGCCGTGTTCTGCAGTAAATAAGAGCAGCTACTGTAACTTATTTGCCCAGGTGGTCGTACAACACCCCATGACGTTATGCTAGGTTTTCTTATTTTTGGGGTTTCCCAATTAGCATCCTAGAATGGAAAATTTGTATTGAAACAAATGTTTAAGTGCTGAGGATCAGTATCTCTTATTTAATGCCTTAGCAGGGGAAGCTCTCTTGGACAATTTTCTTTTTCACAAATGGCATCATTATCAATACTGATGTAACAGAGTAAAGTAACTGGGATGTCAGAACCTGGCCTTTCACCACACATTCTTTTGGAATCTTTTGTATTCTCATTGTATTTATGTTTCATCCCATGAAGATCAGAGTGAGCAGAGGTAATGCTGACATTGCAAACCACTGGATCCAACATCAGTATAACTTCCTGCGTAGCAAAAAGGCTCCCATGGAGGGTAGAATCAAAAGGATTATCTGCTCTGCTAAATTCCATCCCTGCAATCACCTGACCAAACCAAGTTCATTTCATGCATCAGAGGCTACAAAACTTCTCCCAGCATCTCGTAGCAGCCGTAAGATCTGTGGTAAAAGATAAAACATAACATACACTAGCCCATTTACCTTTGCCTGCCCCTCTTTTCTGGGTCTTTTGAAATCTATCTAACATTTTGTTCTTACAAAATGAGTCTGAATGTGATTAGCTTTTGCCACATTGTGGCATATTACAAAAGGGCGTGAGGTGCAATTCACTACTGTGAGGCATCTGGTCTTGCCTGTTCACCATTCGCCAATGAGATCTCAGACTGGAAATGTGAGTGGTGTTCTACTTTTGCAGTGATGTCTTCATTTAGCAGTGATTTTTTCTTAGAAATCCTTTCAAAACTGCACAATCAAAATTAATATAATCAGCAAGCCCCTGGCATAAAACCCAGACTGTACTTGCATTGGTCAAAATAAGAGTAACACAGCCAAAAAGAGTCAGTGATCAAAGCACCTTCCACTATAAAGCCTTAGGAATAGGCTAGGAATTTTTCAACTAAAAGATGCTTTAACTTTGCTTAAAAACAAGAATAGTTGCTCTAGACTCTAACATCCTCTGCATGCTGATAGATGCTGCTGGGCAGAGCGGGTGGCCTCTGAGTACGCAGGAGCAGGAGAGCTGAAGGTGAGAGAGGAGTTGCAGGGAGGATCCCATCCGAAGGGAAGGCAAGCAGCAACCTCAAGGTATGCCTTCAGTGCACACCTTTCCCGGGGCAAGCCTTGCCGTTATTAAGTTTCCAGTACCGTGCCCTGCAGACTGGAAAGGAGGGTGGGTGAAGGGAGGGCAGCTGTGAGTCTCGGGCAGCCCTCCAGGGGAGCTCTGGCAGAAGCAGCTGCCGGCGGACAGAGTTGAATCACTGCAACCCGGCGGCACCGCTCTCCTCAGCCAGCACCATCCGGATCCTGAGCAGCTCTGGTCTCCTCTGGTAGCTCTGGCCGCGAGAAGGCTGCAGCCACTCTCTCCAACTTCCTCCCAAGACAGACAGTCTGTCTGGGAGGCTACGTGCCAGGGTTCGTGCTGTCCCAGGGGTTCAGCCCCTAGTTAGGAGGATTTAGTTACTAACACATTTGTAATACTGCTGCTGTTAGCACTTACAGTACTGTCATGGGTTTTACAGAAGCTGTATTTGTTTGCTCCTACATGAACGAGTAGAAACAGAAAGGCTAAATTTTCTCTTGTAGTGAGAAGTGGAAACCAATGCTTGAAACCTTTTTCCTGATGTCCTCACCCACTGTGCCACTTTACCATGGAGACTGATAGAAACAAAGAACTTGGGCCAACATGCATTTCTCCTCGTTTTGCAAACTGACCAAGTTCCTCTTTCAGATGTGAGGTAGTACGTGTGTGTACACACTGTGAGACCAAACTGTTAGCTAATCCTCTGTTCTGGAATCTGTCTGACAAAGGGGTAGAGAACTGGGACATTTTTCTTTTCTAAGTTGTTTAAGTAAACAAAATTAAATCTCCTCTTGGTCAGTTTAAAAGATCAAGTCATAAAAGCCTGGAATAGTTCTGTTGTATACATTTCCCTTGGAAGGTATCTGCTTCAGTTTTTCTCTTTGTTAATCAGGTCTGAGACCTCCATTAGAGAATAGTTTATTCCCAGCTTTAGTTAATATTTTTCAAGTGTGCTGTATTTGTATACATTCATTCCTGCCCTCTCAGGTCTCAAAGATTATCTAAGGACAGGACCAGCTAATGGCTACCTGAAACCAGTCAACTTTTTTTTTCTGATTTCAGAGAAAGGGTAGGTATAATAGCTGTAGAAAACACCTTCTTAAAATAGCTGTGGTCCTTTTCCCTTTAGTAAGACTCTTTCTGATTTTTTTGGTCTTGTTTTCCTTGAGCTGTAGATTGTTTAAAAGTGAGTTCATTATTCAGTGCATATGACAAGAAAACCTATTTAAATTCTGATATCTTTGGGAAGTTTGTTCGCATTACGCATTTATCTTCTGATATCTTTTCTGTGTTAACTGCTACCTGAATGCACTAATTCTGCTTTACTGATTCTGATACTTACTAAGCAAGTGTAAGGTGAGGAAAATGTTTGTGAGATGATCTTTATCATCTTACCAGGACTTGAATTACTTTTAGAGCAGGGTCATAGCAGCTGGTGCAGTCAAAAGCTAACATTGTGTAAGCTGGGAGTATTACCATTAGATTTGCTGCCATTTTGGGTAAGATCCCACCTTTCCTAGCAGCAGTGAGTTTGTTTTACTTCTTTCTCTTCCATTATTGCCACACGAAGCAAGGAATTAGGACACACGCATGTACAGTTCCATCTACAAATGTTTTAAGGACGCTGCCACTTTGCTGATTTGTTTCCTTTCCTACATGTGTATTTGTTTTCAGACCACTCAGTTTATTATTCTAGTCTCAGAATAACATCTGCAGGGCTTTGTTAGTGCTGTTTTGCAGGGAGGACCTGAGGGAAGAGTGGGAGGATGGTCATTTTCAGGGTCAGTGCAGCCTTGGTCATCCTTGCACCGATTGTGATCTACACCTCTAATTAGGGCTCGGACAGGGAGCCTGGCCTGCATTGAGCACATTTGTTTGCAAAACCCCCTGACCTAAGGCACTTCCATGCAGGCAGGTGCACATTACTTTCATGTGGTTCAGCCCGAATTAATCCTTGAGCTGTCAGTGCAGGAGAATGAAATGCAGAAGGCAGAGCTCCTCCTGTTGGGCACAGCTGCGTGCAAATGCGGCCAGGCTGCTTTCAGACCCAGGGTGGCAAGAGGATGTTGCACTCTGTGGCCCTCTCTGTTCAAGTCTCTATCAGCTATCTGTGCTTTGCACAACTAAAATGGCAAAATTTTCCTGTTCTGGAAGAAGGAGATTTCTCAGAATAGATCAAAAAGTGCATTGTAGCCCAGACACAGTGACAAAGTTCAATCTTTGAGTGAGAGAGCACACTTCCCGTCCTCACCTGACACTTTTACCCTGTTCTTAATACTGAGTATAATGACAACCCATTTTAGAGGGGACTGGAAAAGCGCATCTGGACACGGTGATAAATACTGGCTCAATCAAGTACTTCACCTTTTTTTTTTCCCCTCCCCACTTAGGTTTTTTAACCAGCTAGAGCTTACAAATCTATAAAATCAAATATTTCTCCTGCTGGTGGTATTAAGTTGCATGCAAAGCTCTGTGGGCAGGTAGCCAGAACAATAACAAAGCCACCTTGAAAGTTTTTATCTCTGGCAATACCTTATACTTCTGATTTCTGTCTGTCTGATTTTTTCAGTGCGTTTTAAACTGTCCACGAATTAAACCCCACCGGTAAGGTTATCTCATTTTTCCAATTGTAGAAACCAAAAACCAAAGAGGTTACAAATAGAATTAGGAGACTTCTTTGTGTTTTGTGTTGCCACTGGCGACAAGAGGGCTGTTCGCAGAGCGTGATAGTGCCTGATGCAAATCCGGCTGTGTGACTCGCCTGTCAGCATGAGGCTGGTCTGGACAGAGATGCTGTGTCTCCTGATTCTTGGCTGTGCACCTCAGTGATGCTGCTGGCTCTTTCCTTTCTTTAGAAACAGTATTACCGAAGAGTCAGGCAGTATAAACAAGAAAAAAACTTTGGTGTCATGTTGGATCATATATACAAAATTTTATGAAGTTTCAAGGCTGGATCCAAAACTGCTACAATTACCCGTAGTTCCATGTGATTTTGGTTCTCTTTTCCAACAGTGGGATTCCCTTGCTGTGGGAATGAGCTGATTTTTTTTTTTCTCTTTATGTCCTTGAGTTTTGCTTAGCACTGCAGAGAGAGGTACTTTTGGAAAGCATAGTTCTGTGACACATTTATATGATCAGCTTGAACTATGAACTAGGAGAGAAAAATCTAAAGGGAATAACGGGAATTCAAAGACTTGTTAAAATTATTTGAGAATTTCAAGACTTTGAATGGGAATCTCACAATGGTTGGAACTCATGTACGCGTGTGGTGGTGCCAAAAATTTCAAATTAACCAGTAAATTAATACCAAGAGTCAGATTTTGAATTTCATGGGATTGTGGTACGGCTGAAGGAACGAGCACACATAAAAAATTGTTGACAACACAGGTGTTTTTTATAAAACAGAAGGAGATGGCCTCAAAGACATTATCTGAGGTAGACTATATTGATAAGATGGACAGTTAGGGTACGTAAATCGGTGCTGCAAACAGACTGGGATAATCAAATAAATGGGTAAGACTAGTTAGAACTGGCCTGTACTATACAGGAACAAGAATACAAGGCACTTACTGGCGGAACAGGATTGTTTCTGCCCTAAGGCAGCTAAATCTCTAGAAACACCTGTAACAGCTCTGCTAAACGTACATATAGTTGTCAGATGAAAAGAAGACATGATAAGATCAGATAATTCCACCATTCAGAACTGGAGTCCACTGAAATCAATTAGGCAGTTCCAGGTTACTTTAAAGGACGCTGGATCAGTGAGAGAAGGATCTGCGTAGGAACTGAGATTTTTGCGGTTTTGCAGGTTTGTGGTATTGAAAAGCACTGCTACAGTGGGGGAAAACTAGAATTTTTGAGGAAATGTCCCTCTTTGTGCTGCTGATGTGTCACGTCCTGCCTGCTCAAGAATGCATCGATTGGGAGGCAAAAAAGGGGAGAGGGGGAGCTCAGTGTGAGGGTGCAACAGATCATGGATAAACACAAGCAGATATGGCTTTAACTGTGAAGCTTGAAGTTACAGATATTTCAACAAAACCCAGATATTTTGAAGCTGAGTTTTCTTGAATTCTGAATCAGAGAAAAAATGTAAATGTATTGCAAATCAGATAAGCCAGTGCTTAAGGTTGTATGTAGCAGATAAGTTATATGTATATATTCTATCTGGACCGTGGCTTGTATATGTGAGGGTTAAATAAAAAAATAGTTTAATGAAGGATCAGATTTCTCTACCAAACTTCCAGCAATTCCAAAACAATCTAAAAATAGGATATTTCAAAACTAATAGCTTGACAATGTTCTTGCTGTTTAATGACCTAAGCATATGAGAAACCTGATGTGACTATCATGCATCAAGTTGCTGACATGGACTATGAGAATCTGGTATGCTATTTAAAAAACAATTGGGGGAGGGAGGGCTATTCTGAGAGAAATAAATCTTGCTGGAAACAAGTTTTTTGCATTTTAGCCAAACAAACATTTTGAACATGACACTGAAGAGAACAAGGAGCAAAGGTGGTTCCCCGTTTTTACTTTAACTTCTGAGGGAACAGTGAAACTGGTTTCTTCCATGTCTTGAAAGATGGTTGTCCCTGCTAGACTGTTCCAAATGTCTCCTAATGACAGTTTTGACAGATAATTGCCTGCTTTGAGTCAACTTATAAAGGGAAATACAAATGATAATTTAGATTTCACAAGAACCCTGATAACCTTCTTAGTCATGAGAAAGGATTCCTTTAAAGGAGTTCACAAAGAGTAATAAAATTCTTTTATAAGTAACAGCATAGTTGATATTAACAGTAGTCCTTACCAGAAACTGTTGCGTGTGTATGAATGCACACGTGTGTGTGTGCACGTGTCTGTGAGTGTGTGCAGAGAGAGTAGGAGAAAGCTTTATTTTCTGAGTGATGGTATTGTTTAAAACAAATATGTGAGCTGATCTTTTAAGCAGTGCAGAGTTAAATGCCAAAAAAGATAATTAGATCCAAGTTTAGGTAAGAGTTTATTTATGACGGTACTTGACAAGTCTTTTTAGAGTAGTCAGTGGGACTTTTCTATTTCATGGTGGGTCCAATCCTTCAGGCATTTTAAAACATGCAAACTATTGGCTGAAAATCAATGTCTTTTACAGAGGGATATCCTCTAGACAGAGTAAGCAGACTCTCCCCCCCTCCCCCCCACCAAAGCTTTAATTAAAAAAAAAAATTAAAATTCTAACTGCAGTTTCTACGTATCCACAGGTATTTTCTTGCAACAGCATTGCCAATAAAGCCCTGGAGCGTTCCGGAGGCAGTGCCCATGGTGTCAGGGTGCGGCCGGCTGTGCGCAGCAGTCTTGGTACCGCAGCGCTCCATCTGCCGGTGCGTGGGGAAAGTCTCCCGCGCACCTCTGCCTCCCTCTGCCGCCCTGGAACCCGGCTCTGACTGATTTTGATGGCTCAGATCAACCTGTGAGGCTGCTTTCACGCTGGGGAGAGCTGCGGTATTTAGCCCCTGGTATCACCTTACTTCCTTCCTCTCCTGCGTCGCTGTCCAAGCATCTTCATCCATCATCGAGGTTACGGACTGAGATCGTGTTTCAGCCTTTTAGGAGCTGCGATTGTGAGGCCAAGGATCTCTGAATGACCCACTTCTCAAACCACAACTAGCTGTGACTGCCAGTTCTTCTGATTGAGTGGTCACTGATGTGCATAAATCGGTGGTCTAGAAAAGGGAGAAGGATGCAGAAATCTATTGCTAACATCAGAGGTATTAATTCGCTATCTGCATTTGCAATGTCTTGTCAGTGACTCAGGTCAAAGGACAAAATAACCCCTCTGAAATGGGGCAGAAATGTCTGCAAATATGAGCAGTGCTGGGTTATCCATTCAGTTAAAACAGATCTTTACTGCAGTGCCAGTTAACCTACGTGGCCAGTGCTGCTTACAAAACCTTGAGTGGGAATTCTGTAGTTCAAGGGGACCAAAAGGTGTTGCTGTTTGGATTTTGACCTTTTTCTACGACAGTAAGCTGAATTCATTATGCAAAAATTTAATATTTGATTCAGAACGTGGCAATAGAACACATTCAGTCTTGTCTGTTTCTCTAAAATATGTGATTTAAGAAATCAGTTCATTTTGAACATTACCTTTCCAAGTGGAAAATTATTCAGCTGAAGGCTCTCCAATGGAATTTATCATTATTTCTTCAGCTTCTGAAAACAATACCAGAAGTTAATAGCAGCTTATGTAGACGTATCCTGATCTTTTTGCAGGGCAAAGAAACTAAGCTGACCCTACTTTTCCACCTGTAAAACTAATTTCCTTTGGCTGAAGTCAGGGTTTACAGCTGGCTCCTTGCAGTGCTTTGCACGCATGCAGAGCAGGGAAGCTCCCAAACCTCCCAGCTGCTGTGAGGGAATAGGGGAACAGGAGTGATGCTGGAAGGAAAATGAGCTCATCTGGGATGAAGATCAGTCCGTGTGTAAGTGTTCATGTGCTCCCCATGGACCCTTTTGCCGGCGGGTTTGGATGTGTAAAGGAGGCCTGGAGTCTCTCAGGCGGTTGTGGTGGCTCAGGGCTGGCTGTCAGGGAGACCATGTGAGCTGTGTCCCAGTCTTTGAAACACCACACAGGAGTGGAAACCTGGGGTTTGAACTCAAAGTGTGAAGGTTTTCTTGTCGGGTTGTCTCCCCTCCCCCACTGTTTTCCCTGCAGTTCCAAGCCTTGTTCTGACCCCTGTTCTGCAGGGAGTTATCAGAGCTGGTCATACCCGTCGCTGCCAGCCCTCCCCCTGCAACCCTGCCACCCTGCCAGCAAGCCCTCCGAGCTCTCTCTGACTCAGTCAACTTCCCTGATCCATCACCACATTTTCTGCTGTGTCCGTCCTTCCCAACCCTCAAGGTGCCACAGGGATAGAAGTGGTCTCACCAGGCCCTTGCAAAAGGACTACTTCTCTTTTTCTAACCATTAATAATTTAAGGAACTACCTTATCTGAAGAAATACTGAGATTTTGTTCCTTTTTTCGCCTTCTTTTTCTTTCTTTTTTCCTGTTTTAATTATCAGGACAGTGCTGCCCATACTGATTTCTCCTCCCTGAGATCTTTTCAGCCCTCACCACCTTCACTTGCCTTGCTTGAGCACCCGTGGTGTATTCTTCCCCTGAGTCACAGTTCAACAGCAGCCTAAGCCCTGCTGGGAACCCCTTGCCCTCTTCACTGTTGCTCTGTACATTGCTGCCTACAGAGCTCATAACAATCCCTGCAGGGAGCTAATGCACTCAGCACTTCTGTGGCAACACCTCCCAGGTGAGAGGTCTTGCTGGGGACAGAGTTGGCTGCAACTCCCTGCTCCTATAAAGCTGCAGTTTGGAAGAGTGAATTTTGGTTGTTTCTACTGCTTCATTCAAAGCACTCTCTTCCTCCAGAATGATGTCAGTGTTGTGCTACTGGGAAATGTCACTGCCATGTACCACCCTTTTTGTCTTTGGTTTTAAAGTCAGTACTTTAGCAACATTTTTGTGAATAATCCAGTTAGCCTTGTTTTCACATGACAAATCTGTATTCAAATTTGTATCCAGATCACCCGCTGGATAATGGACCAAGGACTAAGTTGAGTGAATTATATTAATTATGGCCCCTTGAAAAATGAGTCTCTGCCCCTTTATCACTTCTACACTATCCAAGTGTGTTGGAGGTGTTTGATAGAGAATTCAGTTAATTTAGATGTTGCATGCCTGAGGTTTGACAATCATTTCTAATCTCTTAGATGGAGTTTAAGAGGAAGCTGGACCATGATTTTGGTGGATCTCTCTTGGTAAGAAAGCTGGTTTGTTCTCCTAGGACTTAGAGGAGAAGCTCTGTGTTCCTGCTGTCCCTGTGCTGCTCCAGAATGATCAGTCCTCCCTAGGGAAGGCAAAGCAGGTTTCCAAAACTCTGTCTCTAAGGAGAGAGCATCTGCACAGCCTTGAAGGATGCTCCCCAGCAAATACTGCAAGAGTCTGAGACTACGGAGATACTCACTTGACCTCTACGTGAATGTGTTTCCTGTACTTCTACTGTGAAACCTTGTGGAAGGTGTTCTAGCAAGTTCTGGACACAAGTGATTCAAAGCCAGTATTCCCAATGCACTCTTCCTTGAATGGAACACAAAAAATCATCAATGTGCAGGTTGGAAAGTCATCAAGCACCAATGCAGCATGGTTTACAGATATATGCATGTTTCCATGCATGCCTCTGGCCTATCAGATGGTCTTACTGACATCTGTCAGTACGTTACCATAGGATTTATGAGCTAAAAAAGTCACCAAAAGTTAGTTTTCCTTTCATCTGTAAGTTTGATTACACTGCAGTGTCCTGCAGAGTATACCTTGTGCTTGAGACATTGGTCTACAACACAATTTAGAGATGGGGATTTTTTTAAGGACATTTAAAAATGTTTGTTTTCTCAAAGTTTGGCATGCAGAGGTTGAAAAGAATAAACCCGAAAAACTGCTTCTAAACAATTCATTGTATGTTTCACATTCAAACTTAAGTTATATGCTATTTTCTCACTGAACTGTACTTCAAGTATGGAATAATTCTGCCCTAAAAATGAATCACTACTGTTTAATGAAGGGAACTGTTTTCTGTAAGGCCTGAATTATACAGCTGTACAGTGGTGGGATTACAAGAGGAAGAGAGAGGACCTTCCCTCGATCATGGAACAGGGACCTGGCCCAGCAGCTGAGTTCTTTCTCCATCAGTGATCCTATGCTTAATCAATCAAACCCAGAGCCCCCTAGGGAGCTGTTCCCTGTGAGTTTCTCATTGTCTGGCTTGGTACCTACTTGCAGAAATGCCAAGCACTGTCAGCTGCAAAAGGGTTTGGGAGCTCTCCTCTGAATCAGACACCCTGGAAAAATCTATCTGAAAAAAATCGGGTCATTGGCATCAAGCAGGATATTAGTTGATTTATGTGTTGTGGCTCTGTATCTATAAATTGCAAATTTTATTATGCATTACTTTACCTCTTCAACCCTTTCCATCAAAGGATGCTGACATAAAATGATGTTTACGAAGTACTATAGCAAGCATTGTTGAAGAAATGCCAGCGAGGAAGTGTGTGCACTAAATGTGGCCTAGGGATGCATATTTAAGAGTGGATGGGGGATGATTGCTGGCTTTTACATCGGTAAGCACCGTGCATCCCGTGCTTCGAAACAAGCTGCCTTCAGCTTCAAGACTCTATTCCTTTATTACATAAAGAAAGCAAAGGCACAGAATGAAGATTCGTTCGTGATTTCTGAAGTTTTCTAACTTTCTGTGGCTTTAATCTGCAGCCACACTGACGGTGGAGCTACGAGGTTCGAAGGGACAGGCAGGGACGTTAACAGCCCTCCCCCTGCAACCCTGCCCCGGGATGACAGCTCGGGATGACAGCCCGCGATGACTGCTCGGGATGACAGCTTCTCCACTGCGACGCGTGCTGTCACCTGAGCTCCGGCAGCTCCGGCACTCCCGAGCAGTATCCATCCTGTGCGCAGCGCTTCTTTCGCCCTGTCCCGTCCTGTCCCCCCGGGACCGTGTCCTCGGAGCCCGCCGGGGCAGCAGCGGGGCTGTGTCCACCCGCGCTCTCTGGAGCTCCGTGCGCTAACGCTGTGAGCAGCGAGGTGAAAACACTGCTCTCATCAGGATCCAGATTCTGCTTTTTACTCTTCTCCGATGTTTAAGAGTACACAGCAGCATCAACCTAAAATACCAGCTTTAGTACTATATAGTGTTATCACTTTATTTTCCTCCTTTAAATCTACACACATGATTTTATTTAACACACTTCTTGCTAACGCAAGTTTCTTTGGACGTCCCCGACATCCCCAGTCTTTCCCGCTCTCTTTGAGTCACATTATGATTCCGAATCCTGGTTCTCGGTTGGTGGGAGGAGCCCGCGTCCCGCGGCTCCTCCCGCCGCGCCTGCGCGGGGCTGCCCTCCCGCTCCCTCCGCTCCCGCTCCCGCTGCCCCGCTCCCGCTCCCCCTGCTCCAGCCCCTCCCCTCCGGCAGCCACTGGCGTCTGGCGCCGGGAGCCTCCCCGCTGCCGCTCCCGCATGGAGCCGCCCGCCTGAGGGACGGCCCGCGGAGCCCCGCCCTCGCTCCAGGTGATGCCGGTGCCCGGGGTGACGATGCCGCCGGCGAGGCGGCGGCGGCCGCTGCTGATGGAGAAGGCGGAGGCGATGATGATGATGGTGGTGATGATGATGATGGGCTCCGCCGCCCGGCCCTGCCCCTGAGCGGCGGGGAAGCGCCAGCGGCCGGCTCCCCTCCTCCCCCGAGATCGCCCGGCTCCCCCCGGTCGCCGCCTCCCCCACTCCGTCCTCGATGTCTCCACCGCGGCGGGGAGCTCCCTTCGCCGCCTCCCCGCCCTCTCGCTCCTCGCCGCCGCCGTCTCCCTCCCGCCCCGCGGTCCGGCGGCCGCCGGACCCCGCCCGGCGGCGGCACCATGAAGGTGGAAGCGGGGGACAACTCCATGATCAACCTGTCGGTGCAGCAAGTGCTGAGCCTGTGGGCTCACGGCACCGTCCTCCGCAGCCTCACGGGTAACGGGGCCGTGCGGGTGCGGGGTGCGCTCCGCGGGGCGGGCTGGAGCACAATGGAGGGCGTGGGGGTGGCGGTGGTCTCCCTGTGTGCTGCGCGTAGGGAGGGCTGGTGTTTGTGTTCCCGAGTCTCTCCGGGTGCCTGCCTGCGTGTTCTGCGAGCAGGTATATCGTGTGTGTGTATATGTATGTGTGTGTGTGTGTGTGTGTGTGTGCCTGCTGTGGGGTCCAGGGAATCGGGAGGGGTCTGTGTGAGGTGTTGGTTGGGCTGGGGTGTGTGCCCCGCGCTGTCTGCCATGCCTGCCCGTTCAAAGGACGTAAGCGTGTGGGATGTGTTCACTCACTTTTCTGTGCCCATATATTTAATAAAAGAAAGCTAATTGTGTAGGGAGTGCGTGTGCGAGTGAAGTGATGGGTACCTGTGCGTGAGTAAAGGATTGTAGAAAGTGTGTGTGAGTGTATAAATATGTAGGGAAAGCTGGAGTATGTTTGTGGGGGTGATTGGTTGGTTTTGGGGTTTTTTTCCCCCTTGCGGATATATGCTCATTGACATTTGACAGAGAGCTATAAAAAAACAACCAGAAAACCATAAAATTGAAGGTGGAGAATCAGAGATTTACCCCGCTACCCGTGAATATACCTGTGGATAATGAGAGCTGTGGGAGTGAATGAGGTGACAGATGTTTTCTGACGAAGAGTCGTAATCTTAAGCGTCAGGGATTCTTAAAGACTGAACTGTTACAAAAAGATTCTGTGAACCAAACCAGAGTCAGGTCCTCACCCTCTGTTAGGAGAGGGGAGCTTTGACTGGCTTTTGACAAGAACTGCCTTTTTTCTGCTCAGTCTCAGGCTGAAAATGGGTGTGGGCTACTGTGAGACTCAAGGCATACAGTGGAAAGGGGTATATTCTCTTATTCTGTCCATGTGTAAAGAAAAGCATAAGCTTCCAGCTCTGAATAAGCAGGGATTGGGTGTCAATAGCAGAGATGTAACTGAGTAAATTCTTTCTGCTCAGTGTAGGGCTATCTTAGGTGGTGACAGACTGGAAAATGTTGAGTAAAGGGTGCAGGTTTTAAACAGTTATGGGCATATCCTAATATTTATAAAAGAGTATTATGTCATCTTTTTGCACTCTGTAGTAATGATTAATAGATATATTCTTTTTTCTTTTTCAATCAATTAAAGGTGGAAGAAGTGTGATGAAAATAGAAGTGTAGCTGAAATTGAAGCTGTAGCAAACAGAAAGTGAAGATCTTAGGGTTTATTATCTTTCTTGTTCTTTTAACTTTAAGGATACATCTTAGTGTAATAAAAAAGATTAACCTTTTCATAGTTATCTGATCTATGAACTTTGTAGTGTGTGTCTGATGATTAAAGTTTCCAGGTATTGGTGTGGTGGCACACTATATACAGCTCACTTCCTGACTTGTTACTTTAACATGCCTACTTTAAAAACGTGTACTCTTAAAGGAAAAAGTTCACAATAGATTTAACTTTGCTTTGTGCCAGACATCCTCTGTAAAGTTTTTCTTACTAGACCATTATGCAACATAGGCGTTTCTATGAAATTCAGTACTGAGAGTTACAATCAGCTCATTTCTCAATGCTTTTGCAATAAGATGAGGAGTTGCATAAGGTGTTTTTAATGTGGATTTTTTTTTTTAACTTAAAAAATATGAAAAATAATTATTTGTCCACTGTAGTGTAGTAGGAGAACATGTCACTGTCAGTCATATTTGCAGTTTCTAGATTGGTGCTTTAAATGCAGGCTGTTCTTACAGCCACAGCCTGCTGAGCTGAATGTTCTCATGGACTGTCCACAGTCCAAAACTTGCGCTGGACTTAAAATGTTTTGTACAAGATAGTATTAATTATTATATCAATAAATATTCTAACAAAAAGCTGAATTAGTTGCATAAACCATTCCTTACTACTTATTGAAGTAAACTTTATTCAAAACCAGAAATTCTGTTGTTTTCCCTGCTAAGAAAATAGGTTTGTGAATGAGTTTATCTTCTTTGACTACTTAATCCATTCTCTTTTGCACCTCTGTTAGGTATAAGGAGAAATTTCTCCAGAATACTGGGGAAAGAAAATCATATACCATGTTCCATGAATATTCAAGACTGTCTTGTGTTTACTTTTGGTCTTAAAACTGTGGTCTGGACTGGACTTTTAAGTTACACAAGTGAAGATTTATTTCCTTTAGATAAATCATATTGATTATGTTTGCACAAACAAGTCGCAAAATTCTATTGGCATCCTTCTTAAAAATATATTAATTTTCTGAAATTTTCAGCAGGGTCCTGATATGAACTCCAGCCTAAGCCAGGAATGCTTCATACCCTAATAGCTTAGTTTTGGTGGGTTCTTTTTCCAGTCAATGAGAAACTGAAAGATTATTTTTGTACCATATATGTGAATCAGGTTCAACATAAAAAAAAGGAAATCCTGTCTTTCGTACGTGACCTCAAATACATAGGAGACCACAGACAAGTTCATGCTGCCACATACACATCGCACCCTGTAACAGCTAAAGCTGCAAGTGTTGCTCCTCTTAGCTGAACCTAGGCCCATCACCATGATGTACTTGCTTCCTATCTTCCTGCCCTCTCTTGGGAGGTGGAAGTAAGGCTTTAGTAATCATGGGAGAGGTGGAGTGGCTTTTACCTCACTCTTCCTTACATCCTCCAGTAAATCTCAAGAACACCTCCTTTGCATGAACTGGTTGTGTTTTTAGAGTCAGTGGTAGATCAGGGTTACTAGAACGAATCAGCAGCTGAATTTGAACTGAAAAAGGTGAAAAAAAAATCCCACTGTAAGTATCCAGTAAAATGAAAATTGTTTAAAGGCTGCTTCCACAATGAAGAGCTTGGCAGTATTTCTACTAATAGAAGCTCCTAAGCTCCATCCTGTTCTCATTTGTCCCTGATTGTCTGGATTGCCTTTGCCCCTATCCTGTTACTTGAGAGGACTAGTCTGTAATTCAAGATTTAAATGCTCTTCAGCGAAGTGCTTTTTTCCTCACTTAATGCAGCGAAGATGTGCATCTCCAAACAATAATTTGACTGTATTGTTGTTAACTTTGAAAGTACCAGTTAATACAGTAATTAAGGACAGGACCTGGTGCTGAAATAAAAAAATGTAACATGAAAAGAGCTGAGTTACATTTGCAGGTATCATTTGCTGTCACTTTATCTGAGTGCTTTAGCATAAGCTACACGAATGTAACATTATCTTTTTTTTCTAATTCAAAATCTAACACGTGCTACCTTGTTGACTTACTTTTGTATTTTTTGTATTCATAGTACAGATACTTACTGCGTGACTTAACTCTGTAGCTAATAGCAGTAGGCTGGGTAAGGGGCTTAGAATCGAGAGAGAGATACTTTATTTTGGAGTAATCACTTTTGATTTATGACATGTTGTAGGCAATCATTATTCATCTGGCAAAACAAGCTAAGAACCAGAGGAAAAGTGCTGAAGATGAAGGACTAAGGAGATACTCCGTGTTTACTGAAGCTGAGTGGCAGTAGGACAGCATATTCATAGATAATATTTGAAAATGTTATCATTTATCTACTTTGTGTAAGATGAAGCTCTTGATGGAGTGCAACTTCAACTGTTGATAAGATGGAAGTGATATGAGTGTTATTCTAAATAGTAACATGCTTTAAAAACTCTTTTCCTAATCTTTAAGGTTGTGTATGCTTACACTAATATGTGTATAATGTGTATCTGTAGTACATAAGCATAATGTATGCATGATATCTATCTGGATACGTATAGATATAAAAATTAACAAAGAAGCACTCTAAAACTGGTGTGATTGGGCATTAATTACAAGGTATTTGAGCCTTGCAGCTTTTCTGGTAGGAAAAGAATCCCCACCTAAGCCAAACCAGTGGAAAGGAACATAAACACTGTCTTAAATCTTCTTTTCAGTTTAAGCACTAAGAATTTTAAATAAACATGAAAAATGTATCGCAGTTGTTCTTATTAGAAAAGCTGTGACATCTTTGTAATGTACAGAATGTCACTATGCTTATAAACTACTAAGTACTGGGCCTTCCCTAGTTCCTGTATTTCTCTAGGAACTGTGGAGTTTTGATACACTCATGTTGTATTTTGGTGACTTTAAGTAATTTGGGTATACTGAAAGTAAGCTCTGAAATTTCTTAGGGTCAAGCAAAGGAAGTTGCAGGAGTTTTTTAGGGATGCTCTATGAGGGCATGACTCAATAAACTGAGGCTAGGTGAGTATTTGAAGCTCTCTACCAGATATAGGTAAATCATTACCTCCATAACAACAAAGTGCTCTGTCTGTGCAGCTCATGTTGTCAAAAGAGCCAGCTAATTACTACAGCTACACAAAGACTGAAATTGGACTGTGCTTTTTTTAGTCAGGGTAGCAAAGATGATGATATGCATAAGCTTATGCCGCTTAAAGTATCAGTCCGTGTATGGGACATAAATAGCTGAGACACTTCAGTCTCACTTCCTCTTCCTCAGACATATTGCAAGTCAATTCAGCAATTAAACTACTCAGTTATTTTTGAACAAGTGAAGTTTTGACCATTTGTGTTCAGAGGTCCACATTCTTTTTTTTTTATAGTGGCATCTCTCAATGTTATTCCCAATTCATTTTTTCAGTGTTACTGTAACACACTTTTTTTGAGAGTCATCTCTCTTCATGATTCAGGGATGATATTGAATTTTACAGAACAGGAATTGTATAATTCTCTGCCCACAACGTGTCAGGATAAGAATGCCTACACTGTCCTCTAGGTGTGTGGAGCTGAAGGTCTCCTCTAATTTGCTTGAAATGTTGGCTCTCTCTCCTTACCTTGTTCATCCCCATTAAACAACTTGGTTGGCTTCATCACTCACCCTACGAGCAGAAGTAAATAAATGAGTATGTTGAACTACCAGGCATAAAAAGAGTAAACAAAGGAGAACAAAAAAAGATAACTTCCAGCCTTTCCTAGGGAAGGTGCACAGAAGCATTTGTCCTGTATCAGCTCTTAAGACTTACGTGATGTTTTAATGAAGGGAGGTCATAGTTTAATAAAGCTCCAGCTGCTTTTGTGTCAAACAAGGAATATTTCTACATGTTCTCTAATTTCTTTTTCAGTATGCCTGCTGCTTTTAAGGAGTAGGAGGAGAAACTGGTTAGCAAAGAACTGAAGTTTATATTTTTTTAGCCAACAGGACATTTTGGTGCTGGTTCCATTCTCAAGCCTCCTGCCCTAAATATAAAGTGAGGGGTGATGCTAATTTTCCTTGAGCCTTATTTGGAACATAAATAAGACCGAAGATAGTTGCTCACTGTGGAGCTATTTTGTTGTGTAAGAGTTTGTAAATATTTTTGGTTTCTTAGATACAGGGGAGTAGTTTGCCTTCCCCTAAGCTTTAATTTTCTTCTAAAAATACAGTCATCCTAGTGAGTTTTCCTAGGACTGGAAGTCATTTGTTGTTTCTACCTGATAATGGTTGACAATGCCTACAACACCAATTTCCTAAAAGGTGATGAAATGCCTAACAAATCCTGTTGAAATTGTGGTGTACAACAGTGTCAGATTCTCAAGGACCTCCTTGCTCCAGATTGGTTTGATCCTAAGGTTTATTTCCCTGCTGCCAAACTGCAGGTCTGGCAGGGCTGCCAGGTTCTATATTGGTAGATCTTTGGTTAATCCTCTTGTTCATGTGCTTCCACTTGAATAAAACAATGGAAACACCCATGCTGTGGTAGTAGTGCACAAGGCCTGTTAGGACTGCAGGAGAGGTTCCCCTCCCACACTCTCCGGGACCATAGCAGGTTAGATCAGCAGTCAGTCAGTCTTTCTTAATTTTAGTGAGGGAATTTGTGAAGTGACTGCTTGACGTTCCTGCCACTGTTCCGTCACAGTAGCTTCTGAAAACGATGAGACATTCATTTAGTGGAACAGTACCATAGTCATTATCCTTTTGCCATGATTTTTGAGACCCATCTTGGGGCCGGGGATGAAGGGGTGGAGGATTTGAGGAGAGCTACTCCAAGCCACCCTCAGGATGTGTGTGCATGTATCCAGACACTTAGAAGGAAAAGTTGCACCTTGAACTACAGCTGAAGTATTAATTAACTGTAGATTTGCCACCCCCTTTCCTTGCTGCTCTCTTTAAAGAGCCTTTTGGCTGCCATGATTTAGAGGAGTTGTACGGCTTTGGGCAAGCACAGTGTTGCCATTTATGCCCGTGTGAAATGGGAAGGGTTGAGCTACTCCCAAAGTACGGCTAAATAAAAAGCTTAAACTCTGTATCTGTGCCATCCATATACATTTCCTACTGACAATGGACTCCCAGGGCTGCGGTTATTGTGTAGCAACGTTGTTTCTCAGCATCTTTTTACAGTATGTTTTGTGCTGCTCGGTATTTTTTAAGTTAGCTAATTGGGTTGTATCTTTTTTCTCGAACAGTTGATGTGAGTCAAGCTGCATTAATACAGGCTCGCCTCTTAAGCAATAAGTATCATGCTTTTGTACGGAAGCCGGGGGTTTTGGTTTTTTTCTATTTTTGAGGGGGAACTGCAGCAAAAACTGAACTAATGACAGTGTCATGGGATTATGGAATATGTAGCGTAATTTGGTAAATTCTGTAATGACACATACCTACTGTACGTGATGTAAAAGGGATTTTTTTCTTTTATTTACTCACCCCTTGGATTTATAGATTGTTTTTAGCAAGTTGACACCAAGTGAGAAAGGTTCTCGAATTATTGTGTAGTTCCAGTGATGGTTCCAACTCTTTCCTTTGAAGGTGATCATCATGTCTGCCATTCTTCAAAGAAATGTTTGTGCTCCACACATTCTCATGATCTGGTGCCCTTCTTAGTAATTTAAATAATAGTCACTACCTCTCTCTGAAGTTCTGCACTAAGCAATTAGAAGCAAGGGGTTAGTTGTGTTAAAATTTCTTGTTAAAATTACAGTGTTTTTATTTGTGCCTTTGAAGCTAATGTGATGGAACATTCTATTACAGCTCCTGGGTAGATAAACTAAAGTCTTTAATCTCAATTTTCCCATCTGATGTTACCTGATGCTGTCTCTTACTGGTGGGGGTGGCATAGGGGACTGGGAAACAACAAAAAATCCACACCTGCCCCAAAATAAAAACTCATGACCCAAACAAACCCCAAGCTCCAAAACAGTTCTTGACTTTTCCTCCTTCAGTCTTTGTGTCAGGGAATATTTAATTCTACAGAAGTAGTTACAATGCCTGCTAAGAAATTGCAATCAACACTATTTAAAGAAACCATTAAAGGAATTATGACTATTTGTGAAAATACATCTGAATTAAGATTTTTGCCAGAATCCTTTTTATAATTTTTAGCATAATACAGCTAATCCTTTATGACAGACTGCTGAAATGAGGAAAGAGTCTTGAGCATGTGCTGATGGTGTCACATGTGTCACTTTTAAGATGGAAATCAGTACTGCTTTTCTCTTACTGTTGAATGTTCGCAATGTTTTAAAGTTTCTTACTTATAAAGTTCTTGTCTAAAAAATATTAACCCTTGATTTCACTTCTGTCTTTCAGAGATGTGGTACTGGGTTTTCCTCTGGGCTCTCTTCTCCTCTCTCTTTGTCCATGGTGCTGTGGGAGTATTAATGTTTGTGATGCTGCAGAGGCATAGGCAGGGGAGGCTGATCTCTGTCATTGTGGTCAGCATTGGATTTCTGGGTTCTGTAACTGGAGCAATGATAACCAGTAAGTCTGCCTTTTGTTTCTGTTTGGGGTTTTCTTCTTGTTTTGTTTTTATTTTCCCTTTCTTATTTTACATCTAACTTCTAAAGAGAAAAAAAAAAAAAAAAAAGCCTGCATTTCTTAGTGAATTGTTATTTTTTTA